>CM077226.1:1748579-1953579 GCA_039654775.1 Spinibarbus caldwelli | reverse complement strand
TAAAATGCCTTCAGCTAGAGTCATTATAATGATGCTCCAGTAATAGAGTGTAGATGCAGATTAGAGTTGCTCTTTCCTGAATGGATGAGGTTAGTTTCTAGATCCTCGGACCAAACACCTATAAACACATTATTATAAAAACATCCACATGATCACTGAAACTCGTGAAGCACATCCACTGCATGTGAACCATCATAGTATGTTTGTTAGTCAACTCAAATAGAAAGGGAATTTCAATTCAAACTGGGTCAGGTCTCTAGCTGCCTTCAAAAAATAAATAAATAAATAAAATAAAAAAATAAAAAGACTAAAAAAGAAAGAAAAGAAGGCAGAAACCTCCCAGGGGACGGAGAGATTACCCCAAACGATTGAATTAGCTTGGCAGCTATAGGGGGTGGAGGGAGGCGGGAATGCTAGAAACTAATGGTAAATAACAAGCTTTTGACAATTCCTCTGCTCTGCTCTCGGAGGAATGCCGGAGATGGGACCTTTCCCCTCCGCTGTGTTCCTCCAACAAAAAGTGTCAATGAGATGGCATCCTACCTCACACAAATTTGCATGGTTGTCACTAGACTGAAAGCCAGTTTAAAGGTACATCCTTTATGTGCCAGAAAAAGGATTAAATGCATCCCCACAAAGAGGCTTTGATTTCTCGCAAAAAAAAATAAAAAACATAAGAAGACTGGCCAGGACTGGAAGTTAAATCTACAACTCGCTCTTCTTCAGATGTGTTTCACTTTCTCTTTTATTTATTTATTTTTTTGTTCTGATCACTCAAGAGGCTATTGCAAAGAAAACTTTTCTGTTTTCTCTCTGAAAGGCAGGCTTTTAAACATGCAAGAATCGTTAAAATAGCAAAAAGTAAAATGATGTCTGGCCTGCAGTTTTCAGAATGCTTTTCAAATGTAAAAAAATAGAAGAAATAATCTCGCTTCAAGTTAATTGAAACACTTACTGCCTGATAATTGACATATTACAGAAAGAAACAGCTGGAAACCATTTGAAAATTTATATATATATACATATATATATATATATATATATATATATCCAAAAAATAATACACAAGTTCTTGCTTCAGTTCAATATGATGAATTAACAAGTGAGGTTATTTAATAAGTGAGGTGTGTAACTTCTCGACCACACCCCCTGTCTGCCATTGGTCAGCCAAACTGATGGCCCCGCCCTAAACTCACAGTCAGTGCTGCTTATCAGGCTGCTTGTGATGATCAAACTGCACTTTAGCATCAAAAATAATTATACACATCACCCTTAAATCAACAAAGTGTTTAAACTCAGACAAATGATCATTTAATCAGCGTCTAGTCAGCATCTAGTCATTTGCTCTTTCAGGATGTGCTTGTCATAGAAATGATATGTGCTACATATGAGTCTGAGAGGAGGGGAAAAACCGTCAGTAAGAATTATTTCAGGAAACATGGTCTAAAGCAGCATTCTGATCAGACCGGTCTTCACAGAAGCTCTGAACGGATCCGGGTCTGTGTGTCGTGTGTGGACCCCAGATGATCAGATCAGTGCAGAAGGACCTGCGTCTGACCTCTCCAAATACTCCTTCAAGCGTGCCGTCGATGGTGCACATGTGGGCCATAGATCACGCTCTCGCGTCCCTTCATTCCAGCACATGGAAGCTGGTTTGTTTTTAATCATTCAGCCCATTAGCAACTGCAAAGAGAGAGAGAGAGAGAGAGAGGCTGCTGCTTTGTTTTGGAGATATGAAGACAGCAGATGAATGATCACTGGCACAGGAAGGAGAAACAGGACAGAGAGCAGCCCAAAAGAAGCCATGAGTTTATATTCACAGCATTACTAATGTGCCGGCGTTATTAATGGAGCGTATGCTCAGCTGAAGTCTGTGTCACCATCTGCAATCAACTATAGTTATACATATGCAAAAATAAGCTTACATATGAAAATGTAACAGTGAAACATCAATTTACTAACATTAATAACATTCATTTAATGTTTTGGAAACATACCATTTTTATTTAATTGTATTTATTAATGATTATGACTACAATTCTCACAAAGTCAAAAACCACATCCTCAAAACAACTCAGTCCTTTGTGTGGATAAAAAAATATATAAAACTATATATTACACTTAAGAAATAAAACAATATGTACCTAATATGTCCCGGCCAAAATAATTTGTTAACTGAAAAAGAAAAAAAAAAAAAAAATCTGAAATCCATGGAAGCAGTTAAAACCATATTCAGCCTTCATTTTGAAGGACTTCCATATTAATTATTATTATTATTATTATTTAGGTAAGCCCCATTAGTTGCTAGCTAACAATGGAATACAAAATGACTTCATTAAAAGCTGCACCACAGAACTTTGGCCTAGAGGTCTGCATTCCCGCGGCTCTCCGGTGGGAACCGTGGGGCTTGACCAGATTTCTTGCGATGCGGAATTAAATTCCCGAATAAAACGCGGTAGCGATCGGTAACTCTGGTGTAATTTGAACGGGAGCGGGCGGTCTAACAATATCCTGTTCCCGACGTCCTTTCAGAACAGCTTATCTGTGCTTGTTCTTATTAACCACTGAATAACGTTCAACTCGGTTTTGTTAATATTTTGTTTAGCCTATAATTTTAAATGACAGATGTCGTATTTATTTATTTATTTTCCTACTATGTTAACAGCAAAATGTTGAACGAATTTAATATTTTGACAAGACGAATAAAATAGCTAATAGGCTATTTTTTGTACAACCTACTTTTTTTTCCCTCTGTGACACTTTTCCTATTGTGTTGTAAATGTTAAACGAATTATCCTGACAAGACGAATAAAAATAAGAAATACAATTTTTGTACAACATTTTTATTTTCTGTGACACTTTTTTTCCTACTGTGTTGGCAGCAAAATGTTAAATGTATTTTGTGCCTTAAGACACACAATTCGTTTAACATTTTGCTGTCAATAAATTCAAGACTCTTGACAAGACGAATAAAATAACAAATACAATTTTGTGCAGACTACACTTTTATTTGTTAGCTTATCTCTCTTTCTTTTAGTAGCGGAAATTTACATTTGAGATTCTGGAAAAGAGATCTAAATTTAACGGGAATGGTCGGGTCGGGAAGAAAATTATTCTAAGCGGATAGCGGGTGAACACAGAGTGAATATATAGTGGGATCGGGTAGGTGCTGAATAAAACCTCGTGGGAGCAGGATTAAAAAAACATTCCCGGTCAGACCTCTACTTTGGCCTGTCTATCGCCCCCTGTCGTCAAAATGTATAATTGCACTTTTATTTTTTAGTTTTATTTTTTTCATTACATCAGTTTCTAGGCTTACCATAGTGGAGTTTTGAAAACTTTATTTATTTATTTATTTATTTACTTGCTTGCTCAAATAATGGCATTTTGTTCCATCCACAATAATAAGTCAATAAACACAAACTTTTCAGTTCTGTAGACTGTTTTTGTCCCTGTAGCCTACTTGAGAACCAGTAAATTATAATTTAATGTGCATTAAATCATGTGCATAAAATATGAGATTTCCATGAAAAACATTAAATAAAGTTTATGGCATTGCTATGTGCATGCAACATATAATTGAAGTGTTATTGCTGATCAGAGTTAATTAAGCAGAGCAGCACATCATGGATATGGCGTTGTGGAGTCACTGTGACGTGTATTGCAGGGATCGGTCGCTCTGGCTCTGTGTCTGAACTGAATGAATCAGGATTGAGGCACAGAATGAGTCAGAATGCAGCGATTGGGGCCGCTCTTTTACTTACACAAAGGCCCGGTCTACAGGGACACCATGGGAAGCGACTCCTCCTCCATCTCTCCCTCGCTGCCCCCCGTTCAGCCTTAGAACTGAGGCATGTTGTTGAGAGTGTGTGCTTGTTTATGTCTGGCTAACGAAAATAGATGCACTTTAATAATGCCCTATTCTCAATTTATATGAACAAAGATTGAGAGGGCCCCTCGAGAGGGAAGTGCCGTCCTGTAATGTGTCTTCATGTAGTCGGGGGGCCGTCATATTTCCCGAACGGTGCAGGAATCATCAAACAGTGGGGTGCACTGACATCATTATTTCATGGAAACTTGTGATGTGATTATTTGCTCTCAGATTGTACTGTGAGTGTTACAGTAACGCAGCAGAAATAACAGTGCTGAGCTTATTTTGACAGTGTTCGGCCGAGGCTCAGCTGTTGACTTTATTCAAATACATGTCAAATTAACTTGCCCTCCAGCAGTGACTTTACATGATCCAATAATCAGTGTCTATAGTTTTTGTAAATGTTCACGACAAATTCCATCATTAAACATGATATGTTTTTTATATACACGCCAGCAAATATAATAAACTGAGTTTTAAGTCGACATGAGTATGAGTTCATTCTCAGGGTGTTTTAAGTGCTTTCCCAGCCAAACTTAATTTAGGTTTGTGAAAAAGAAGTGCACTTAATTGCATTTGTAGTGTACTTCACATTTTGGAAATATATTGTTTGAATAATTGTACTTGCAGATAATATAACATTAACAAAATAAAAGGCCACTTTAGTGAACTTAAAGAGAAACCCTTTCATGATTGTTTCTTAACACACATACGTACACTTTTAAAAAAGTTCACAATAATGTCAAGTTAAAATATTTACTTTAAAATACGTTTCAAAGCATGTTTTAATAATCTAAAGATGTAAAGAAGTACACTTATTTTGATGTGTTGACTAACATACTACAGCACATGCAAAGTACTTGATTATAATTGAATTGTTTGTGTCATTCAAAATTTAAAGTAATTATATTTTAATTGTACTAAATTGCAACTTCATCATCAATGCATAATGACAAATATATTTAAATTCATGACATACAAGTTTGACTAGAAGTGTCATTACAGTATATTTTAGTTAATCATAAATACTTGTCAGTACATTCAGCAGCAACACTTTAACCATATTTCAAAGACAGTAGAAGTAATTATGAAATTTAAAATAAATAAATAACATAAAAAGTCCTAAAGTCAAAAACACTCTAAAATTCAGCTAACTGCATTTAATATAAATTTAAACTATAATACATTTTCATTTAATTGCAAATAATGCAGTTAACTGTCCAAGAAGACATTCAGTTTGCACTTATTATATTGTTTAACAGTATATTACTTCTGCAATAAGCACTCTTTTTAAAGGTATGTGAAAAGTGAACTTCTTTCTCACAAGAATTGTATTGTCATTTAGAAAATCATTGTTGTGTTTTTAAAGACCTCATGAAATCAAGTTTTGTTGGAGTTTTGTGGCTTGTAGTTCATGTCTGCTAATCTATAGGCTAATGTCCTCCTAAAAGTTAACAAAACAAACTTTTAGTGTAAATGCACAATTAAAATTATGTTGTTTCACTCTATGGTAGGAAAAACAATCCAAAAACATTCACAAACAGGACATAAATTGATATTTTGCAAGCGTAGCCACCAGATGCAGATCATTCTGGGACAGTTTAACCTATTTTGATGACTTAATTTAAATATTCATCTAATCAAATGCTCTCTAGAATGACAACATACTCTACTCCTAACAGCACCTGCCTCTGGATAGTTATTATTTTAAAATAGCATAACCTTTAATAAATCCCACCCCAACTTCCTGTTTCAACAGGAAATCCTTCATCACTGGAAAGAAAAGTGAGCATATCAGTTTATGGTAAGTAAATATGGTGAACAATCATGCAAATGCAACCATGCTTTTTAATATTAAACACATTAGATAGATAAAGCAAATAAAGACTAGACAAACACATAAATGAGTCTAACAGTAGTTTAAATAAGCACACTTTGGGAAGTGTAAAACACGAACCTTATATTTGGAGTGGTGGTTTACCTAAACGAGTTAATGTGTGACACATTAGAGACCGCGGTAAGATGACACGCTGCACACTTAACGAGTCAAACACATGTTCTGAATCTGTGTGACTGCTGGCAGACTTCTCGGGCCAGGATTACCTAACCCAACGGAGAGATTCTCCGATTTATAACAGAAGGAATGGAGAAAGGCTACAAACCACAAGGGGGCCCAAAGAAAAATAAATCTAGGGTTTCCCATTTCTGACACATGTAGAGGTAGTATGTGAGCATTTAAATCATGCGGCTTGTTAGAAAGGCCTGTGTATTTACCCAGAGTTTGCCGTCTCTCTCCCCAGAGGTCATTATGTAGAGGCAAGGCTTCTCTCAATGTTTTCACTGACTGATGTTGTCCAGAATGTGTGCGTGAAACCAAGCCTGTCCTGCCTTGTTTGGAAGAAAGAGCTAATCAATTGTGGAACTGATATGCAGCTAAAACAAATTAGACTTCAAACTAATTCAAATATTCTTTGAGAGATGGATGTGAGACGTAGCATATGCTGCGTTTCACTGAGCACGTCCTGAAAGAGAGGCCTGCAGAATGTAAACTTCATGGCTGTGTTCGAATGATGCCAGTATTTGCAAGAAAGTAGGTATTGAAAGTCGTTCCTGGTATTAAATAAATAAATAAATAAATACATGCATAACATAATTGTTTATTTAAAATGCTGTCAGAATCTATTTTTCTACTGTTACAGCTCTCTTCATTGTCACTCTAGAAACACACAGGATGTGTCATATTTTTCTTCAACCACTTTAATTGGACTGTTTACGGTTGTGTTGTATTTTTTATTTATTTATATATATATTTTTTTTTTTATAGGATACAAATTGTATATGCATGTATCAGAATTAGTAAATTAGCATACCTAAAGAATAATGCAATGCAATTTTAATTTCACTAATATGCTGTATCTCAAACACGCTTATGTACATGTATTTTAAAGTATTGATGTCCTTGATTCATTTCATAGTATGAATGAGTCAAGAACATCAATGCACTGTAATAAAATAAATAAAAAACAATAAAAATATTTTTCAAGGTTGTAAATAAAGCAAACATTATTGTAATATTTTAGTCATTCTACTTCAAAATTTCATGTTTAATTCAAAGTGTTACCATTTCTTTGTGAAATTCCTGTGTGAAAATTATTTCTATGCCATTTTATTTTCACTGTGAACTATTATTTTTATTATTCTAATAATCATTATATTATTAATGGTTCACATCCAGCTAAACTTCGTTATGACCTTTCCTTCACTCTCAATTGCATGGCACAGGCACTTCTTTTCATTTACAAATGCACAAAGATGATCCAACTGGATGCGTAGCAAGTTCCAGCTTGTGGCTGTTTCCAGCACGATTAGCTAAACCTCTGAATGAAAACAGAGCCAGTCATTTCTGAACTCCTGTTCAAACTTTTGGTGAGATTACAGTTGAGAAACGCTCTTCCAAAAGTCCTCCTACAAACCAAATATTGTGCATTGATAATTGCTCATGCCACGCCTTTGGTAGCAGCGTAATCGCTACAGGCTGCTGAGGGTTTTTTTCCGAATTAATGTTTACAGTTGTTTTGGAGTGGACAAAGAAGGCACCCAGAGGACAGCAGGGTGTGTGTCTCTTCTCTGCAGATTGTGGTTAACCAGGTCTCATCTGGAGACCTTATGCTTGGCTCATCTCACTCCGGTCCCCTTGTCTTTCCCCCTCCTGATATTGTCTACATTCCACATCAGCTATCTCTGGCTGAACATGTCATCCGCTGGTATGTGCTGATGGTTTGCTTTTATGGAGCTTTCATGTGTGCAGTGTGTGCAGTAATTGCTGGATGGGATATACTCATAATAAATCAATTTGTCATATAAGGAGAATTTGCTGAGTGGAAGGGTTCACGGACAGGTTTGTGGCCTGTCGCACTGCCTGATTCCCTGACTGTCGTGTCCCACCCTGCGCGACTGGGCCGCTGCCATCGATTGCACTACTGTGTGGCATGAAGCTCTGTGTTTTTACAGCGATTGCTTTGTGATTTTGTGTTGCATCTGCAGCTTGACAGACTTTGTGCTGAACTAAAGATTTGTTAGTCAATGATTGCACAATTATGCATGCATCCCAAAAATCTTTTTGATATATTTGCTGCAAAACTCTCCTCCAACACCAGGTTTGTCAAGGTTTTAAATTCAAGGTTTGCAGTCAAATAAATTGCTTGTTCAGCAGATCAATAATCTGGTTCAGTTTTCGCTGTAAGCTGGTCAGAGTTCCTCTGAAACCCTCCACCTCCCCAGCTCCACCTGTCTAGATCTGGATTTTTAATTACACTAATTATGCAACTTAAAGGTTAAATGTGTAATGTATGCACCAAAATCATATTTAATTATTTATTTACAATAATTGTACAACTTTTATTATCAAATATACAGATAATTATGTTTGGTAGTTTCATTCACGAATCCAAATGTCGTAGGTATAAAGGTGTGTCTTCTGTGCATTGGAGCTTGCGTTCTTTTCCTAATTTTTGGTTGTCAATTTTTGGGTTGCAATCCAAATATGTTTTTCTCTTTTGGAGATGCATGGGGAAAACAATGATGAATGCAAATTAAAAAATGCAACTAACTGCATATTGGTACATAGTAATAACAGGCTAATCATTTTTTAAAAGACAAACACTTCCTGTATCTTTTGTTGTCAATCTTATTGTTAAGTTAAAAGCCATTTTGTTCCATTTATTCAATTAAGGTGCACTTTATTTTGGTGTGAATTAGACAGATGGTTGTGTGACACCCTCATTCTCACACATCAGACAAATCTGAGCAAACTTCCCCACTGATTTCGAGCACCTCTCGACGCAGAGACCCAGTACAGCATTTGATTACTCCGAGGGACCAGTAAACACCAACGGCTTTACCCACAGTCCACCCTGATGCTAAGTCAAAACAGAGCTCAGAGGAAATCACATCCTCCCGTACTGTCACACCAGGGCAGAAACTACATTAGCAGAGGAGAAAGAGAAGAGGAGGAGGAGGACGAGGGTGAAGGGATTTGGGGGGTTGGGTGCTTTTATTCTGTAACACAATAGAGGACTCGGGCTGATACTCAATCGGAACAGGCCTGTATTTTCTTCGCAAGGTCAGAGAGGGCAGCGGTTGGAGTGAATTGCAGAAATGGAGAGGGTGCTGGATAAACGTTTGCTTTCCCCAGCCGTGCTGGGATTAGACCAGGGCAGGTACAGCACACTTTAGAGCCAGCCAATTAACACCGTCAGCAGCAGCAGCCATAAAGAAAGGCTCCCGCTACTATGTGAGTCGCACATTTCCACTCTGCTTTTTTCATCGCGGGTTGAGCCGCACACAGCTGTTAAACTGGCAGGTTTTTAAGCATTGCTGATGGGCGCAGGAGCTCCTAAAGATTTCTCAGCAGTGCTTCCTGAGGAGAGATGGAGGGTAAGCAATCAATGTGCCAGACCTTACAATGCAGCAATGGATGGCAGATAGCAGCTCCGGACCCCCCATCCCCGGCCCCAGCCCTGTTTTTTTTAAGAGTGAGAAGTGGCTGATATTGATGTTGGGCCTGCACACAACAGGCTGGAATGGCCTGCTGAGAAGACTTGGAAGTTGGGTTGACTTCTTCATCCAATCCTTCGCACCCCTGCCTGCCACACACCAACTGCTGGCATTTCAACAGCTTTGATACATATTTTAAAGGCTTCGCTGCATCAGAACTGTACTAATCTTAGTTAAAAGGGGCGGCGCTCTACACAGATTTCAGTGCGGTGGCCCACTGACTTTTGATGAAAATCTCTGGGAAGGAGAGTCCCGTGATCTGGGCGAAGACGGACAACCTTTCATTTTTTTCTTTTTTAAACGCGGTCAAACGCACACTAGAAGCTGGTGTACAAAGTGGGCACATGCCTTCTCTTCCTTCTGGGGATTTTGAAAACAGCTTCCAAAAAATATACATCTTTCTATTGTTACAAATTTCACTTTATGCTTGCACTGTTTTTTTTTTATTTTTTTTCCTTCACAGATCATTTGCTCTTAATTGAAAATTATTTCATATAACTAATCATGATCTTTGCTTTGAATTGTTCTTTGAGTTATTTTTTCAAGAAAAAATTGCATGATGATACTGGTGATCATACAATTTGCTTGGTCTATCTATACATACATACATACATACATACATATATATATATATATATATATATATATATATATATATATATACACATATATATATATATATATATATATATACACATATATATACATATATACATATAGCTTTTTTGTGTTTGCTGCTGAAAATTATTATTATATATAATTATTTAAAAATTCATAATAATTAAAAATATAATAATATAAAATAAAATACAATACAAAATAATACAATATAATAAAATAAATTAAAATAAATAAATACATTTTAAAAATTGTAAGAGGTCTGTGATGCTACTGGTGCTGGATATATGATTAGATTGCACAGCATGCAATACCAAAAATGACTGAAAATATATTCTGACAATGTAAAGAGAAACTCAGATTAATCTATATTAGGCCCACTTACAGGCTGAGAAAGAGAGTATGGATAAACGCATCCTTGCTTGATAAGAGTGATGAATGCAGATCCGTGAAAATCCATCTCAGCGTTTTACAGTCGTGATGATGCATGGTTTGTTTTTCACATAATAGTGTTATTGGAGGTGATTGGTGTCAAGATGTTCTTTTATAATTCCCTCGGCTCAACACTGTCCCAGCCTCTGCTTTACACAGAATGTAAAAAGAAGTAACAATAGGTTGACTTATTGTGTTGTGTCCTTTATCTTCTGCAAGCCGTTTTAGAATCGTATCGTGGCTCGGCGTTCAAAGTAATGTCTTACTGTTTATTAAACCATCACCCCCACCCATCCATCGCTTTCTTTGCCAAACCTCGCAGTTTATTGTTGCCAGGGTATTGAGATATACATCTGATCATTTCCTCATTCTCAGCAAATCTCTGACATTAGTGGCATTCGTGTCAGTGTACGCGTAAATCTTCTTCTATCTGCAGGACGAGCCGCACAATATGACTCACACTAAGTGACTGCTCAGCTATTATTGGTGCGGAACAGATAGCAAGTCGAAAAAGAGACGGATAAAGAAAGGCGAGGAGAGTTGACCACATGCTGGACAATATTAGTGGCAGATGTGGCCACCAGATCGCAGTGAAACCAGGATGGCATTTCCTCAGGATGAGACTATATATTTTTGAAACTTTGATGTGAGTGCTCTCCAGAAGTATGGAGGATTTTGCACGCATCTGATCTGGCAGCATTGATCGTGGGGATAAACTGAAAAGAGAACCTTGCATTTTGGCTTTGAGGGTTGCAACAGCGATTAGCGTTATTCATTGTGGAGCTATTTCAGTCCTGTTCCTGCTGTCCTTGGTTCAACCAGTGGTGCTTTCCCGTGCAGATATACTCCTTATGATGCTAGTGTGTCATGGGGAGTGATTCTATATGGTTGCAAATGTGTTCCTAATTGGTTTTTAGCTTGTTGCTATGCCTTTGCTTGGATCTGTAGATGTGGTCTGGTCATTCAGTGTGCATCTGTGGGATTTTTTCACATTTTTCTGGTCCAGCAAGTGAAAACGGTGCATCTAAACACATAGTAAAGTAGCAGGACACCTTTCATCAACAACACACATTATTTTGAGGAATCACAATCACTGCAGGATGGCGTTTAATGGGTTAGTTCACCCAAAAATGAAAATGTCCTGGCCCCTCTAAGCCTTTCAATGGGGGTAAGTGGGTGTTTGTTGTCAACAGTTCAGAAGACGTGAAATAAAGTGCGCACATAATAGGACATAGGATGAAATAGGATGCTTTGAGGGTGAGTAAAACACAGGCTAATTTTCATTTTTGGGTGAACTAACCCTTTAACACTTACTGCAAGGTTATGCATTTTGAAAAAAAAGTATGCACATCAGTTGTAGTGATGCTTGGCTTGATTTATTTCTGAAATAAAGAGATGTAAATAAGGAAAGCAAATAGAGTGCAACATTGCTCATCCACTTTCTCATTTGCTTTAGTTCTGGAAGTTTTTTTTTTTTTTTTTTTTTTTTTTTCCAAAAGGATTTTTAAAATGTCTTTGTTTAAGAGCTAAGCTAACCATCCAGCTATGAGGTGAATCACAGCACAACATTTTTAAACAAAAAGGACACCTTTATCAACACCAAAAATGATTTAACACTTAGGCTTATGAATTGAAAAAAAATAAATAAATAAATAAAAAAAGTGTAAACATTAGTTGTAGTGATGCTTGGCTTGATTCATTTCTGAAAACAAGAGATGTGAAGGGAAGCAAATAGAGCATAACATTGCTCATCCACTTTTTCATATGCTTTAGTTTTGGAAGTATTTTTTTCCATTAATTTTTCCAAAAGGGATTTTAAAAGAGTTTTTGTTTTGGAGTTATAAGCCATGAAAAAAAAAAAAAACCAGCTACAAAGTGAATCACAGCATCACAAACTTTGATTTTAAGCAAAAAAGAAACAAAAAAAGTATTTGAAAATCAGCCAAAAAAGACAAAGATACAAGTTGACTTTAGTGAACTACAATCCTAGCTATCTATTGCCGATGACATATTCATATTGAAAAAGACAGAGCTATTAATTTAAATAGTAGTAAATAATTAATTTATATTCTACAATATATTATACATATATTGATTTATTGAGTCATTTTCATTAGAGCGTGGGCGCTAAAGTGTGATTTGCTTGTAGTTTTTCACCAGGAATTCCACTAGTAAATACGAATGTTTAAGTTGAAATAATGTGAACTGATGGCTTCAATAAAAGCATATATTACGGATTAACAACCTCATAGCTCAAAGTGTGTCTGTTTTTAAAATGATCTTTAAATAAATTCCAATATGGAGTAAATAAATGAGATTTTTACTTCCAGAACCGACTGTTGTGCTCTCTATACTGAAGGCAGCGCGATTGTTTAGCCACAAGCTGACATTAGTTCAGCCCCAGGCTCTTGATGTGTGATTGTTCCGTCACGGAGCATGGGCCGTACTGTACGATCACACCCTGAATGCTAACGAGTCTTTTGCCAGCTGTCAGGGTTGGGCAACATCAAACACCTCCAGGTCACCGAGCCAAACAGGAATAAGGAACTGGTCGGACTCCACTGTGTCCACATTCGCTGATGTATACTCAACCATATCAGTGTTTGATCTGCTGCATCAAACTAATTCATCATCTACGGCTGCTTCAAACCCCGGCAGCCATCTCTCATCCAATAGCACGCGAGCGGATGCCAGTCTGCTAACTGCGGCTTTAGATCACGATTTGCCATGGCCAGTTCGAGAAAAATCGACATGGGCCGCGATGCAGATTAGAGAAACCGATCTGATATCAGCCTCTGCGGCGCACATGTGCGGAGGGGAATAACAGAGCCTGGCCCCAGCTGCTGGGTGACACTTCAGATACATCCGCTCCTCTTTGTACAGATCTCTGGAATTAACCCAAACCCACAATGGCTTCACATCAGAAAGCAGCGCAGGAAAGTCTGACTTTATTATCCGTCTCTGTGGAAATTTTCATGCGGAGGGATAAAGCTCTGTAACGGCTGTCTGCTGTTTATTAGGCGCAGCACAAGACAATAGCAGCCTCGGGGAAGGAAGGGGCAGAGAGACTGTGTTGGGCTTCGGGAAAAGGGCATTATAAGCAGACATACAGCAGGCACTGGAAAGAACAACGGCCTGCGTGACATCTCAGCTACTAGTCGTCTCTTACAGTGTATGTTTGTTTATTTAATGTATGTTTACAGTTTAAAACCTAAATGCATCCAAAGGAATGCATGGTGAATATTTCTATTATGTGTCTAAAAAAAAGCTTAAACCACAGATTTATGGCCGCTTTGATGCATGACTCTCACTGCAGTGGACTGAGATTTACAAAACTGTTTTAACCATTAAAGGTGTGATGTTACATGACTGATGACCTTTGACCCTTCCTCATAATTCTACATGGCTGTCCTTTTTATATGTTTCTAGGTTTTTGTTTATGATAACATGAATTCAAAATGTCTGACGAAAGTGGTGGATTATCTACCTCTCTTGTGGACTAGAAAGAAATGAAAAATTATATATATATATATATATATATATATATATATATATATATATATAAAAGACTGGGATGATTACATTATTTTTTTTTTAAAATACAAACAATAATTACATAGAATATTTGTTAATTTCATCTTTGTGATTTTATAATTCATGCATCAAAGGTTTTATGTCTACAATTTATCTCAAAGTACTTCTACAACGGTTGGATTTTTTGTAGAATTTTTCAAAGAATGCCAAGAAATCCAACTGCATTGGGATTTTTTCCTTGTCTATATTCATAGTATTTAATAATAATAATAATAATAATAATAATAATAATAATAATAATTTATTATTATTGGCGGTGTCGTTAAATTTTGTATTATTATTATTATTATTATTATTATTGTTATTCTTAATCTTATTATTATTTGTATATGTCAAATATTTAAATAAATACACTGTTTAAACTAAATTATATAATACAAAAATATTATATACAACATATTATATAGCCTAACTGTAAAAAGTCTAAATAAATAAATAAATCTTTCTACTTTAAATTTTCATGTTTAATTCAGAGTTACTAGCCATTTCTTTGTGAAATTTACTGGCAATTTCTGAATAAAAATAGCTTTAAAGTAAATATTACACCATTTTTTCCCAGTGTACATTATTTATTATAGCCTACTGAAAAACTCACAATTGTCAAATATAAATCTGTCATCGCCAACACTTTGTGTGTCGTATGTATCAGTATGTATATGTGTATCTGGGTTTTCACCACTGTTTTCCCACCAGCACGCAGTGATTGTAAAAGCCACAGCAGTCCTCACTAGCAGTTGTCTCTTGTTGCTATTTGTGCGAGTGGCGTGAGAGCAGCTCTGCCTCTCTCTCTCTGAGGCCCAGCCTCATCCGGTGGCATGTTCAACAGCAACCCATCGCTCCTGGGATGAAAAGACGATGACCAAGGTATCCGTCCCATTCAGCCTCTATTGTTGTTTTGGAAAGCAGGAACAGCGGAGTAGTCAAACCAGAACATGGTGTATGGCAAGTGTGGATGTGTGTGACTCCTGGACTCCCCGACTCGCAGCTCCCAGCAGGGCCCAGGCATTGTTGAAGGTATTCACCCAGTGCACTCATGAAACTAGATAAATGGATTAGTTCTTCAGAGATACTGGCGGCATCTTCAAAAAGACAACAGCGTGGGGTGGTGCTGATGGTGGGGGTGGATGAAGGGGGCATTTGTGCTGTAGAAACCAATGACCTGTTTCTGCCAAAAAGACAAGACAGTGATAAACTTTCCTCCCTGTTCACCTCTCTCTCTCTCTCTGTGTTACACTGTGACAGAGACACAAGCATCATGGGAGAGAATCACTCACACTATGCTGGAGCAACAGTTTCTGTGCAAGTATATAGTGCGCTGATGCATTATTTATTATTCCTATCGGCTGCATGGCTTTTATGTCACACCATTATCCGTGTCTTAAAAATAAGATTATGATAATGATTTAAACGATTATTGTGATTTTTCTCTGTATTTCCAGCCCTCCCGCGCTTGCATTGGGCTTTATTCTGTTAGGTGTTTCTTTTGGCTGTGGTTTATCGCCCGGGGCGGGTGTGAGACGAGCTGCGAGTGTCAGAGTAATTATGGGTTCCAGCCCCGTTTATTTCTCGTTAGACAATTGACTGTACATCAAGTACAGAGTGAGTAATTGCGTGCGCATTAGCGAATCCCGGCCCGATGGCCTCCAGCTCGAACCCCATGCTAGTTCAGGACAAAAGCTAGAAATGAATCACCGGGAGCTTATTGCATTTCAACCACAACGAGCTACGAAACGAGATGAAGACGAAACAACGAGGAGAGCGCACCTGCCCTGATTTAATCTCTTTCCATTTTTAACCAGGGAGAATTATTATTATTATTATTATTATTATTATTATTATTATTATTATTAGCATACAATTACAATTTGTTTAAGCGAGATTCTGGTTAACATTTTTGTGTGCGTAGTGTTTTTCTTTCCCTTTAAAATAGAGGAAATATGATAATTCATTCAAAACTGTTAGTAGAGCGTTTTAATATAATAATAATAATTATAATAATAATAATAATAATAATAATAGATACAGAGCATAAGTATCTGCTGCGATTTATTTATTCACTGCTAAATAATGCCGAAAATAAACTAAAACATGGCATATTATCATGTTTTTCGTTAGTATTTTTAGGTTATTTAATGTTACTATATAAAATAAATAAAGAAATACTTTACAAGAATGTTTTTTTTTCTTTCTTTTTTTAATAAAACATATCTGACTTTCGATTTTTCAATTCGCATAAAATCCACTCTGAATGTTTTGAAGTTTTAATTTGGTCTTACTATTATTGTTGGGTGTTTCAATTTTGTGGACTGAAATGTAAAACACATTGATTATTTTAGTGCACGAATTACGCAAATGGTCTTATGATTTGGTAATGTAATTGGAATAGCCTTTTTATGTGATAAAATACTGTCTTAGTCAAATATTCAGTATTTAATAGGGCTGTAGATTGAAATATTAGATCATTTTCTCATCTGAAATGCTGTCTGTAGTGTCATGGAAAAATGTTAAGTGATTTTTATGAATTTCTCCTGTCTTTTTCCATGTTTAGCAGCTGTAATGACTTTACCAATCTATAGAGGTCGCTGCAAGCTGTAATTTATTTGCAATTCGCCATATTCAGGTTTCCTGCATCAATAGAGTTTTGGATGGAATAAGAAATCCAGAGGACAAGTAAATATACAGCCTAAATATAACTGACAATGCCATGAAAAATCACTTAACCTCTGACTGTCAAAACTGCTGCATATCACTCGATATCAGTAACTTTTGTGTGCAATTTATATAGTCACCATTTGAACAGACTGATTACTTTTTAATTACATTTAATTACATGTTTGCTCATTGATTAATTTAGGCTAAGTGGTTGTATTTGAATTATTTAACGGGAAAAAGTGAATTTCGCTTTTAAAAGACAACGCATCCTTTCTAACAATCGTTTATATTTTAATTTGAAACTGCAGTACTATTTGGCGACTATTTGAAACTGCAATTTTGTGAAACAAATTGTAATTATTAGGTTATAAATTGTAAACAATATGAGCGCTAGTGTGTCATGCTGATGACGCTGAAAGGCCTCAATCCACACACTGCCTCTGAACTGAATGTCACTCTCCTCAACAAATTAATAATTTATTATCGTATGTTTTTTTTTTTTTTTTCCCCCCTCTGACAGATTAGATTTTAACCATTTGATTTTGTTTGCACAGGGCGTTCCCACATTATTACTTAATGATATTCCCAGCTGCTTCGGTCCATTTTCCGCCGCCAGCAGCCATCTGGTCTCTTATTAGCACCTCAATGCATTTGCAGCCAGCTCCATTTAACAATTGAATTTGAACACTCCCGCAAAATATCTGGAGATCCATTTTGGGCCTCATGCAAACTAAACAACCGACAGAGTTTTCCCCCTCACTTTTAAGAGCATTCGTTAGCATTATCGGCGATTATTAATAATAAAATTATGTTATGATGTATTCAATAATAATAATAATAATAATAATAATAATCAAATGTAAAAAAAAAAAAAACAGAAAAAAATAAAATAAATGCTGTAACTTCACTAAAACCCCTTCAGAAAACGAACCAACCCACAAAAACCCTCAAAAGAGTACTTCGAATTTGTCTATAATTTCATTAAGTTTATTAGACAAAATATATGATCTGAACAAACTCCGTCAACTCACTATTTACAAATGTGGGTCACCTTAAAGGAAAACACCAACACACGAAGACAAAGTAAGCCTACCGATGTCCCACGGTAAGGAAGGGATCACAGGTGTGATTATGTACAGCTCCAGCGGGCGCTAATCAAACTCGGCCAATTGTTTTAGAGTAACTGAATGCTATACTGAATTGATTTAGATTTCATTGTCCCTTTATGAGTGCCATCAGTCCTTTTTGCGGGGCAAATGTCTTGATCAAGCGGAAGAGAGAGCTGTGAGGACCCTCTGTGTCGATTCCCGCTGGTTTCTGGGGCTGTGGAGACAGACAGAGAGAAATAAATGTGATGTAATGATGTCCTATCTTCACAACAACAGCTTCAAGTTTTAAACACTGAGTCATTTCACGGTTAACCACACATTGAAATCTCCCACACGTCATAATGCAGTTATAATAATTACATGAAAACCGATCATATATATATTACATTGAACGTTTTATTTTATTTTATTTTAACCAATCAATTATTTCCCGTCCACATAAAAATTTACAAAAGGTTTTTTTTTTTTTTTTTTTTTTTTTTTTTTTTTTTTTTTTTTTTTTGTCGATCTAAGACTTTCAATACAATATGGCGATTTACCAGCAAATCCACTGGCGCGTCTTTTATGCAGGGAATAAATAAGAACCATAAGTCAAGTCACAAAAACCCCCGCAACGAGCCTGCTGAAATTGTGGCACTTAAAAGGGGAAAGTTTGAGCAAGACTGCTCCCCCGAGGTTCGCTTTTCCCAAGGGTCTTTAGGAAAGGCACACAGCCTCGGTGACTTGATAAGTAGTTATTCTCCTGAGAGACACAGTGTGTGTGTGGGGAGGGGAAACCGTGGCCTTTTGTCACCAGGAAAAGCACAACTATTTATTATAAGCGCTAAGCGCAGATTTTTCTCTGACTGTCTGCTAGGAAATAGCTTTATCCCAAGAGTCTTTCTCCGATAAGCAGTCTTAAAAAACAGCCGTTCGATGCGTTTCATCTCGTATAATGATAGCCGGCTGCTTCTAATGATAAATAATAATAATAATAATAATAATAATAATAACAACAATAATGAGAGGAAAAAAACAGAAAGAAAAGAAGAATATAATGCAAATTTACCTGTCGTGAAGAGGACGAAAGGATGACTTTAAAGGTTGCGTTGGTGATTCATTTCTGAGGACATTTTCCCGATCTGAGATTTAAAAACAAAACGTTGGAATTAGATTGATTGCAATTGGAATTTGCGCAGCATTTGTTTTTATTTTATTATGTGTTTTATATATATATATATATATATATATATATATATATATATAGGCCAAGACATTGAGGGCAAAAGTAACAACATCAATAATAATAGTAATAATAATAGTAATAATAATAATAATAATAATAATAATAATAATAATAGCCTAATAATAATAGCGACATTTAGAATAGCATTGCGGCCACGTGGGTCACGTGTGTTCAGCATACACAGGCCTAGTGTGATTCGCGCATACCTATGTGTTTTGGACTCAGGTCCTCTGGCGCCTTTTCAATGTTCACGGCTGCCATCGATGACACCAGCACCGACGAGGGCTGCTGCTGCTGCTGCTGCTGCTGTGAGTGAGCCGGGTGATTGTGGTGATGCTGATTGACGCCCAGGAACGATCGCACGTTCAGCAGGGAGTTCTGGCCCAGAAACGCGCCATTGGTCCAGTTGTGGAACTTGCCGATCTGGCAGGTGTAAAGTCCGTGGCTGGGCAGGAAGGCCGGGTGAGCCGCGGGAGTGGCGGGAAGCGAGGGTGACGTAGGTTTCTGCGAGCTATCGGGACTGGTCGCGGTTTCCGCTAGCGACCATATTTTGGGCTTATTGCTAACCGGAACTGGAAACCCTCCCGGGCGACCGGGCGACAGAACCCTGGTGTTGTTGTTGTTTCCGTCGGAAGGCTCTTTGCTGCCGGAAATGGCGTTGGATTTGGATTTCTCGAAGGCCTCGAGCTCCCCGCGCTTTTCCTCGTCCTCCTCGTTGCTTTGATCCCCGTCGTTGTCGTCGATCTTGTCGATATCGATGCTCTCCAAATCGATTTCCTCTTCGTCTTCGTTCTTCTCGGCGTCCCCCTCGTTGTCGCTCCCAAAAATGTTGCAGTCTTCGTCCTCTTTACTTCTGCCCCATGTCACCTTGTTCTCCTTCTTGAGTCTCCGTCTGGCGTTGGCGAACCAGGTGGACACCTGCGTGAGGGTCATCTTGGTGATGATGGCCAGCATGATCTTCTCTCCTTTGGTGGGATAGGGGTTTTTCCTGTGCTCGTTGAGCCAGGCCTTCAGAGTGCTGGTGCTCTCCCGCGTGGCGTTCTTAGGCCTGGCAGGGTCTCCGTACTGGAACTGACCGTAGGGGTAGAAGGCAGGGCTCGTGTGGGCAGCGAAGCTGGCAGGGTGGACGCCAGGGCTGTCTTTTAAATCATACTGAGAGCCCTGCAACGAGATCGACGAGAAAAAATGAGGACAAATCATCCACATGGCATTTGTTACACACGACAACGCGCACAAATGAATTCGGGAATACACTGTGCCAAATTCCACATCGAACTTTCACTTTCTCTTGCAAAATTATCAGTAGTCTCTTCCTAATTCATTCTGGTCTTCTACAGAAAACTTGACCGTATTTATTTATTTATTTATTTATTTATTTATTTATTTATTATTTTTGGCTTGGAATATCCTCTCCAATATTTTATAACTAACGTTTGGTTTGACCTTTGACCAGTATTGTTATATAAAAAAGTTAGGCCACAGATGGTGATAACGTACAAAATAGCCTAAATATTATCCCAAACTTAATTAGAATGACATTCTGAAAAACGAGGGGGAAAAAAACCCGGCCACGGTTGGTGATCGCATTATTTCGAGTCCGATGTGTGTATAATTAAGTGTATGTTTAATATAAGGCTCGCTCGCGACGTACAGGCCTAAGCCTATTACCAGTTTTATTGTTTTAATTTACATAACGTTATACAACAAACGACGTAAATATACTACAATGTTAGATTGCTTGGTCATCGAAAAAGCAGAACTACGAGGAAAAGTATTTCGCCTTTTTTCCCCCTTAGAATTAAATAATATTTATAGAATTTTATTTCATTTTCCGTACAAAGGAGATTCATGCACGCAATTTGAAATTAATTTATAATAGGTTAGCGAATGACACAGCTTATTAATAACTCTCACTTTCAATATTTTTCTTTTTTGGGGGGGAAATGCAACGGGATTCTACTGTTAAGTATCACATATCAACAACATCAACTCTTTTTGCCCCTTTTATAGTCATTGCTATTTTTTTTATCATTTAGAGAAAGCATGAAGTAGACTAATAAAGTGTAAAGCAGTTTCTGAGCCAGCAGGACCGTTTCAAACAATAATTCGTTTTACATTGTTTTCCAGCGCGAACATCAAAAATTCTCGATCGAAACAATTTAAATGAATTATTAAATGAAAAAATAAACTTAAGAAGATTTATAGCGTGCTTTACAAAGTAGAAATTTGGCACAGGATTCGTGTTATCACGAAAAACTGTTCTTCAACTCAAAACCCGAGCCGCGATAAAACTTTTCTTACGGTGTAAAATGGCGATCGAAAAAAAAATGCAGGTATTATGAATTTTACGCGTTCCAAATCCATAATGTCATTTTAAGATAGCCTAGTCTGAATGTTAAAATCTGCGGAGAAGCTTCCCATGCACAGTGCAAGCTTAAATTACATTAACCAAGCATGTGCGGCAATCTCCCAAAAAAATGGTTGGCGATCAACAACAGGACGCTCGCAGAATTAAAGCAATAAAGGGCAAAACAAAAGCGAGCAGCTTTGGCGAAAGTACATCTACTTTTCTTACCATCTGGGAGAAAAGAGCCAGATCGGCGCTGGTGTAAGGCAGAAAGGCGCTGTAGTTGTGTGCGTAGGGGTACATGCCCAGCACCGAAGACACTGCAGCGGCCGCCGCCGACGCGCTTCCCCCGATCTCAGCGCTCCCTCCGCGGGACGACGGAGTCAGCACTCCCGGCCGATCGCCTCCGTACAACGCCTGGGAGGCACTTAAATACTGCGGGTAACCCAGCTGGGGGAAAGACATCTCCTTCGCCACGTCGCAAGCCAAAACAAGGCAAAAAAGCAAATAGCCCACCAAAGCAAAAAGTGAAAGAGTTTCTCTCTCTCAAGCCGCACAGAGTGAGAATGGGAAACGCTCGTCTTTAAATCTCAGCTTCTCTTTTGCAGCAAGTCCGTCGGATGTGATCAGATCAACAATTGAGCTCCAACTGATGTCTCTGCCCCTAGGTCCTGGGCTGATCTCTCAGATACAATTTGAAGTTGATGCTTTGATTGGCGTCCCAGGCTCCTCCTCGTTGGCGCATGTGGTTAGTGCATTGGCCAGGGCCACTTTTGCACTGTTTGGAGGATTGTATGTTAAATGTTTAGCATTAGAATCCATTCACTGTAGTGTGACAACCTGTCTACACGATTTTACAGCTGCCCAGCACTGGGGAAATGAACAGATAGGCACGCGGAACTTATTTGAATGGCTCATAATTCTTATAAACACTGGAGAATTAAAGCAACACTCGCGATGACAGTGATCTTCATAAGGTATTGACGATCAAACAACTGTACTCCTTTCGAGGTGCTTTTTTTTTCAGATTGCTAATATTGCGTACAGGATTATACACATTTGGTAAAAATTATGCTTTGAATTGAATTATTCAAATGAAACAATGGCTTTACTGTTTTCTTGGAGTGGTCTTAAATAATTAAAGATGTGCATTTCCATACTCTAAACCGGATTTTTTTTTTTTTTTTTTCCTTTATTCTTTTTGGTACTGACAGAAATACAGTTTCTAATGCATGAACTTCCAAACGACCTTTAACTGATCATGCAGGCTTTAATTATGCGAATTATAGCATATGCATTTTTTCCCCCTTTGGTAGAACAGATTAATTAATTGTTCTCGATATTGGCAATCAGGGCAGAAAATGTGTGTCAAACAGTCTCTAAAACATTATAACACGTCTTTCTCTTCCATTTATTCTCTCTCTCTCTCTCTCTCTCTCTCTCTCTCTCTCTCTCTCTCTCTCTCTCTCTCTCTCTCTCTCACTCACACACACACACACACACACACACACTTATAACCCAGAGGCACTTACAAGCATACACACGGGGGTGGGGGCGTTGGGGACTTTGTATTTATGTTTCATTGTTAAATACTGAACGAGGTGATGTCGAGAATAATCGTGAGCACTTCATTAACATGCACACGAGCGCCATTTAGCCACAAACCAACAAAATTATTAATACCACTAATAATAGTCATGACAGATAAAGGCATCGCCTGTGGTCTAACAGTTTGTGATTTAATGTGTGTGCGGCAACAATAATCTCATTAATCCCGCCACATCTTTACCAAAATACCTCCCACTAATAATAATGAACTGTCTTTGCTTAATATATGCAACGTATAATAAGCATGCGACGTGCTGCTGATACTTTTCAGAAACGGGATAAAATTTACAGATTAGTTTACAAAATGTGCTTTTCGAAACGATTTAATTTTGCATCGTAATCTTTTATTTATTATTATTATTATTAACTAAAGTTGCAAATATTTTTTTATATTATTTCTTTTTATTATTATTATTATTATTATTATTATTATTATTATTATTATTATTATTATTATTATTCATTCGCGACGTTAAATGCATGCGTTAAACGAGTGTTTCTTCTAACCGAACTGCTCGCTCTTGATTTGTCCGGGACTCTCTCTGTCATGGGGTCGCTGCTCAAGCGCTTCTAAAGTTGTGCTCGTTGAAAGGATATAGTGGATTTAATACTTTAACGGCTCAGATGAAGCCAGTGATTGTGATCTGCCCCAGATGGCCGCGAGTGGAGGATCTGTTGAAAATATCTGAGGGCACTGATGCCAATCAGAGGAACACATCAGACAGAAGGAGGAATGGCACTGGTGATAACCCGCTGGAAACGCGCAGAGCTGAAGATCATGCAGATATGACACTGAAAATATCTCTAAACGATGGAGACACAGACGTTAAGAAGGACATTCAAGCTTGAGAAATGTTGTAGAGAAAAAAGTTAGGCGCGCTCATTTACTCGCTTCTTATTTAAACATTAACTTCTGACATTTTTTTTTTCCTTTAGATTTTTAATTTATTTATTCATTTATTTTTAAATAAGCATCTATGGGTTGCAATGTTACATTTATTTTATTAAAATGCTATTTACTGCATTGTCCAAAAAAAAAAAAAAACCTAGACTTTAGTAATGGTCGCTTATTTATTTATTTATTTATTTATTTATTTATTTATTTATTCATTTATTTCAAAGTCTTTTTTGGGGGGGTGAATATCAAGTTTCCTTTTTTTTTTTTTTCTTTTTTTTTTTCAGGTCAGTTTAACCCTCGTCAAACAAAGGCACGTGTAATCTATGGGCAATAAAGCGTGTTCACACTTAACTGATTTATGGGGCTTGTTAAAGTCCCATTATCACTTTCCCTGCAATACCAACAGCGAGAGACCAGTGCAACTTCACTGGATACCTGTAGCATGTTCTCATCTGTTTAAGACAGGTTTATTAAAAAAAAAAAAATAAATAAATACATAAAAAAATAAAAAACAAACAATTTTTTTTTCTTATAAATAATAATATATCTTTTTCTCTCTATATCTGTGCAAGATGAAAATTATACTATGCATGTGCATGCAATGGCAGGCGTGCATCTGTACACACATATCTATAAATTATGGAAAATACACTAGTACACATGCCCTTAAGCAAACTCTTATTTTTCTGCTCTTCTTCTGTCATATAAATAGCAAACCCAAGCTTAGCAGAGCAGTGATTACAGTGCGGAATCTGCATATTTCAAAGGTTAAAGTTGTTTTTTTTTTTTGTTTTTTTTTTTACTCTAGGAAAAAACATTTTTAGACTTTTAAACCCTTTCAAAACAACAAGAGACCCGCACACATTTCATGGTGGAGTTTTATGTGCTATTTTTTATTCAGATTCTGAAGGGTTTCAGGTTGGCTGTACAGTGACTCTGCTGCTGTCTGAGTGTCATTATAATATAAACACTGTTTGTCAAAGCTTTCTTATCCAAGCTCGCTTTAATGCACAAATGCATTTAAGAAAAAAAAAAAAAAATACCAGTATTTATTTTCTTTCAGACCATTTCTGTCATCTGCATGCGAGCCTCATGAGACAGATCTTGCAGCACAGGCTCCTGTCTGTGATTGGATTTCATAGAACTCGAAAATCAATGCGTTTCTCAAGCATGTCAATGTACATTCTTTAAGTACAGGTGTAGTGCAATTCTTACAACACTGTGAAACTTGTGTAGCACAAACGAAAGCAGGGAATGGCATTCAACTAAACTGTCAACTTTAAACAGCCAAAAGCAATGAGATCAAAGGCATGCGCTGGAGTCTCTTCTCTCTCTAGATTACAGCCCTAACGGTTTGAACCCTTAATGCTATTAAAGGGAACCAGGACATCTCTCCCAACCATGGTTACTGAGTAAATCCCCTCTGGACTCAAAGATGACCAGAGCCACGCTTGAGTCAGCAGTGGTCAAATGGAGTTTTTGCACCGACTTTCAGCACCAGCCATCATTGTAAGATTTTATGCTGGGGATTTTTGGGAGAGATGCTGCAAGTGCACTGATTTAAGAGGCCTGTGATCCACAGTCTTGGCTGAATGGACTGTTTGCATCTCAGCTTGTGAGTTAATTACGGCCAGGCTTGTGTTTGTCATAGGAATATATATATATATTTTTTTTTTCTTCATTTCAGCTTCATATATATGCTCAATTTAACGGGCAACGCAAGCTGAAAATATCAAGTACTGCATGATTTAAGAAACTATTCTATGAAGGATTCCATGCAATTGTCCAGTAAATGTGTGTGTATCACGTGTGAAATCATAACTGATGAAAATACCCAGGATCCTTCAGCAGTTTGGGAATGTCTTGAGATTATCAATGTTGGGAACTGTTATCACGTCAGCGGCCTGCTGGACCACACATGATTGTCCCCTATTGTCCTCTTCTGTCTTCGGCGAGTTGACATGAGGTTAAAAATCTCTGGTATGCCCCTCTCGCCCAGGAGAGATTAACAAATTATTTGTGCTGAAATCTAGTCCAACTAAATTCGGAAGAAAGCAGTTACCACCAACCATCACAATGTGCCGTTTGCTCCCAGCCCACAAATAAAGTTTATCCAATAACTCCAAATATCCCCCAACACCGCAATAAACCGGAGAGCCGTTAAATGCCTTATTAGAGTCCTGCTCTAGGAATTTGAGAGGAATGCTTGAACCACACCCAGGTACGGAAAGAGGGAATTTCAGGCTAATAAAAGACGTGTGTGGAAATGTCATAAGGCCAGAGTGCAGTGTGTGTTGCTGACAGCAGAGCATATGGAAAGAGATTTTACCTCGTTGTAGCGACACCTTGGCAGTGAATCTGCTACACTACTGGGCATCTGCTAGTTTGGCACTTGCCTGCAAACTTTCCACTCAATTGCAAATTTGCCAGAAAGGGACGGAAGCATAAATTAGTTGTTATAGTGCATTTGTCTGTAACTTTATTATTTTATATGCGTCACCATTGTATTATTATTTTTTCTTTAATTTTGATTATAGAACAAATTATGCTTTTGTTCTTTATATTTAAGTAAAAACACATTAACACAAAATGTAAAAAGGGAACAGTAATTGGCATTAAATCACATGACTAGAATATTCTATAGTCTGTGTCATAAAACACAACCATCAATTCAACACTGAAACACTTTTTCCACAGGACAACAAGAAACACATCAAATAAGTAGGAGAGTTTGGGGCTAGTTGTCACAAGATGTATATTTCAGTAACTATAAGATTTTGAGTGAAAATTCCTATGCTATACAGGGGTTTTGTATATTTGTCTTAATACTGCATATGTTACTATCTATCTATCTATCTGGACACAAAATTACATCCTTAGCTAAGGTTAGGATATTTTTCATAATGGGGCAGGTTGTCACACATTTTATTTGTAGTGATTTTTTTATTTTTTTTTTGTTTGTTTTTCTTTATCTATCTATCTATAAATGAATAGTTTTTTTTTTTTTTTTTTTTTTTTTTTAGTTTTTGTTTGTTTTGGTAACTCCGTTTTTTAGGTGACTAAATACAGTAGAAACTGACTTTCAAAAATAAGCCTACTCTGAGAAATAAAATGGATATAAGTTTCACTAGCTAGTTAGTTTGGGCTGGTAGATGTGGCTGTGTGTTTGGGTTAATCAGTGTCTGTCTCCCTGGATCCCGCACCTCTTGAAACACTAGCAGGGTTTTAGGAAAAAGGCATCAAAACCTGTTCCCACCCACCCGGCCACCCCAGCATGCTCACATATCAAAGGCTGGCCAGGGTGCTGGCCATCCCAAAGGGGATTGTCAATGCTGATTAGCGGGTGGGTCACCTCTCTGAAGTGATTGGCTACTGAGAGAAAAAGAGAGGCAGAGAAATGTGAGAGGGGATGTTAATTGTTTTGGCTCTTTTCTTAGGAAAACATATCACCATGTGATCTAGTGGAGGTTAAGTACCCTCATTGCCACAGGGCCAGAGGTAATTAATAGACAGAATGGCTGTGTTTATGTGCATTAGTCTTTTATGGCTCTTTCAGTTGTAATGGTTTGTTAAATGGAGGCCTCCTCTCACCACAGATTGCAGGCTGATAAAAGACATCAGGTGGCCCGCGTTTAAATCTCAAGCACGCCACTTAATCCAAACCAACACCTCCACAATATCACTGAAGTGTGTGAGCAGAACTAGGCCAGCTTTTTTTCCCCACCGACTTATGTTGAAAAATCATGAAAATGATGTTCAAAAAATTATTACATAATTCTGCATTTGAATGGAAGTTTTACAGAGATCATTTAGCTTTTACACTTGTATAATCTATTTATTTTAGTGAATGTGCAAAATTTACCCTTATTTATTCAAACGCACAGAACACATACACAGACGCACACCCACAACGTGATACAGAGCATGCAAATCTGTTAATTGAAATTTAAAGAAAGCCTGTCCAAATGATGGATTTGTATGTATGCAGGCTCTGATATCATGATATCTTGGAACAGAATTGAAAGGAAAGTTGAACTTTTAAGTTTAACTTGGACATTTTAACTCCTGTTTTAACTCTCACTAATCATCCGTTTGTCTTGATTTATCCTCTTCTTATCATAGTCATCCATCTTTAGATCGAATATGTTCCACATGCATAATAATTTTTTTATTTATTAATTTTTTTCCCCCTTTTTTGCTAATTTAGATATTGAATGAAAGCAAAGTCAAAAGAAGTTTCACATTAGCCTGACATTAGTATGTCTACACATCATCAGGTTTGTAGTTATCAGTGTTGTTAGATCTGGAGCATTATCTCCAGGTGAACCGCTATGATCAAGCGTCTAATAATCAGTGAGTCTCCGTGTCCGGTGATGCGTGTTAAACAAACACACAGATTTCTTTCAACTCTAGATTACTCATTCACCTTCAGGCATAAAGGGATGCACTGGACAAAGTCAGCATGCCTCATTGAACTGTCAGCATCTATGAAGCCGCTCGCCGCATACAAGGTTACGGAGTGGGAGGGGATGGAAGGGTCTGGCAGGTACGGCCTGGCAGAGCTCGTTCCTCCGTCCAGGATTGTGTCACTTTCGTTCAGGGCTGAACGCTCTCAGGCGGAGCGTCCGGGGTTCTGGCCCGAGGGGGTGGCAGGTTGCATCCCCCAAGTTTGTATCAGCTCCATGTAAAGGCGGCATTGATCCCAGCTGAAAAAAGCCATCCTAACAATGAGGTCCAATAACAAGTCCATTTCAAGGGCCCAGCTGATTGGAGCCGGGTAATGTCGGCATTAGAGATACTCAGCTGGGCCGGCGACTCGCAGAGCGCACCGTGAAATCTCTTGTTAAAGTAAGAAAAATGGTGTTTGCTCAGTAATTTAACAATTTTATTTTAGCCCCACCGGCCCCGACGGCCCCGCTCCTCCTCCTCCTCCTCCTCCTCCTCCTCCTCCTCCTTGTGCCCCGGCGCTCCCCTCCCCCTTGTCTTTGTGTGAGTACCCATCAAATCTGGATCGATCCTGCAGTGTCATTGTGTAAAGGGGTTATTTATGTGGGCATCCAATCTCCAGCTGCCGTTGTATTCGGGCAGTGAACAAGGCCAGAGATTTTGTTAACAGCGAAAAGAACATCAGAGGAGACACCACAGCTGAAGCTCCGGCGCTTTCACAGCCGGTTAGTCTTTAAGTAGTGGATGTATTGAGTTCATCCTGGTGAAATAGACAACTAATTTACTGTTTTCTCTCTCCATCTACATGGATTACGAGAGGCAAATGAGACGACCACGGGGCCACCCCGCGACCCCTCCTGGCCGGCTCGCCAAAAACGAGGCTCGGCCCTATCTGCCGGAGAAATGAACGATCCTATTTATGTTAATGCATACATGAGCGTTACACAGGTTTTCCCATGATAAGGCTATAGGTTAATGAAATGCTCATTTCATTCTAGCAGTTGTTTTCTCTGTGAAGTTCCGATAAGTAGCGAACCAATGAAGCCTGTAATTACAATCTTACAGAAACCCGGCCAATCTGTATATAAATCTCACCATCCAATTACAAGATGTAATAATTTTGCAGTCAAGCTGGTAATGAGGTCTAATACTCATGCATGTGATAATCCCCCCTGGATGCTGACTCTATCAGATGTTAGCTTTGTAATTATGTGAGCAAAAAATCATTATTTCATGTTCAAGTAGAAAATGAGGTTGGTGGGAAGTTAATTTTCTCTATGCTCTGCGAAGCGTAGACAAGAATTTAATGATTTAATTACAGTTGTTAGCCCTTTTTTGCGAGAGGCTTAAATCGAGCTAAGCGTTTTTCATAGCCTGACATCAAGAGTCCGGGAACATCAAAGATCGCGACGGCGGCGCGTGCGCATGAAGCGATGGGCGGCCCCCAGAATCTCCAGGAGCGCCCTTCTCCTCTGAATTTTGGTTATATCCTCATCGCCAAGGTAACCGCGTCCCCAGGACACAGAGCCACCGGATAAAAGCGACATCAACAAATATTAAGCGCTCGGGCTTTCTCCGCCGCTCGCTAATCCACTGTATGTGAATTTGTCATATCAGATTACTATGACAGTCATGGTGAGGTGGAGTGGAAAGCATCCACCCACCTCAAAAGGACAATATAGTTTTCTCTCCACCTTTCTGGGAATTTCAAAACGGCTTCTGAGTGGTGTCTGTAGCCCTCTGATTTCCATATATCCTTTATGGAGGAGTGAGGGAGAGAAACAGTAAATACATTCCTCAGAGTAATCCCTAGAAAGGGGAATGCTTTTTGCCAGTGGAAGAAAGCGCTTTGAGCTATGTAATTCAACTTCACAGCGACACCAGCTACTTGTTTATTCAAGGGTTGGGGAACGCTGCTCCGCTCCCTTTAACAGGCCTCTGTGAAGACTGCCAAATATTTAGCCTGTCCTCTCCCGCCTTTCATCTGCTCCCGCAACTTGACGCTTGAGATACTTCTCACCGCTCTCCTTACAAACTTCTGCTATGATTTGAATTTGACTTTGCAATAAAGGGTAAATGCAGTCTAAAGTCACTCGAGGCATTTTTTCGTTCAATGACACCACAGAAGCCCTGGGAGGCATTTGAAGCCTTTCAGAACTCCAGGTTTGGGGAGAAAATATTTGTAAATGACTTGTCTTTGGTCGTGCATTCGAGTCGTTGGAATTAAGCCCCAAAGCCACATACATTTTAAACACTCCAATGCCCCTTGAAATCTCCAAAGGTGACAATTGCACATCCCGAGGCACAAAGAACAGATCCTCAGCGACAATGGCTTTCTCGAGTGCTTGCCTCCCACAGCACTTCAGGTCCCTGACCTTTAAATCTTCCGCCCTGATTTCGGTGCTTCACTGCGTTCTGTTAAACAAGAAGTGTTGTGACCCATAATTGTGGGCAGGCTCTCAGCAGGTTGGGAGAGCTCTTTCCGCCAGAGTGTCCGGTCCGGCTCCATCTGCTGCTGTCTTGCGCTGGTCCCACTGGGAAGCCTGGCTAATTTTGCAGTCAATTAGCAGAAGGACACCTTTTGTTCTCTGGCCGTCCCAATGGGCCACTGTGCCAGTCTGCCGCGATCTATGGATGCTGCATTCAGATGGTGCGCAGGGCTGTTTTTCATTCTCCCCATGCTCTCTGGTGCTGGGCCCTCGCTGACCCTTTTGACATTGTTGGCCAAACGCTGTCGATTGCAGTGAACCGCACAGAGACTTGAATGACGAATGTGAGATGGACGGAGAGTGCCTGGGTTAAATTCGACCGTGAATGAAAGGCATTAGAGGCTTCATTAGCTGTAGGATTAGATGTCATAAAGCCCTCATGGGCACATCATGAGCAATGAGTATGCTTAAAACCGTTGGATTACCACTGCAATATACTAATTCTGCACAACGCCACTGACACGAGATTCCAATGTGCTATAACCACACTAAATCTCTAATGATTCATGGGAGAAACATCATTCAGTTTTCATCCACGAAAGAAAATTGATTGAGATTATATGTTGATTACCATTAGGTTTCGCTCATAAGAATCATATTATATATATATATATATATATATATATATATATATATATATATATATATATATATCAATTTCTGTTCCGGTAAAACAAATGCCTTAAATGCACTATTAGTTGCTTTTATTTCATCCGTCAAGCAAATGATGTAGAATTACACTACACACTAAAATTGGAGTAGTACTTTTTTTTAATTAATATATTTATTCAGCAATTCAATCAATGCATTGCACCGATCAAAAGGGACACTAAAGATATTTATAATGTTACAAAATATTATTTTTCAAATAAATGTTTTTTTTTTTTATTTATTTATTTTTTTACTTTTAATCTATTAATGAAAGAATTCTGCAAAATAAAATGCATCACAAAATATAAAGCAGCACAACCACTTCTAACATTGATAATCAGAAATGTTTCTTGCATTTCAGCAAATCAGCACATTGGAATGATTTCTGAAGGATCATGTGACACTGAAGACTGGAGTAATGATTGATGCTGAAAGTTCAGATTTGATCACAGCAATAAATTGCATTTTAACACATATTCAAATAGAAAATGGTTATGTTTAATTGTAATGTTTCACAAATTTTAAAGAATAAGGTTTTGTGTAACACGGTATCATGTTTTGAGAAATTTGAATACTTACCTGCACTGCTTTGTATCCTGTATAGGTAAAGTGCTGATGCACATATTGACATTCAGTGCAGTATAAATTGTTATTATTACATATGGCACAGCATTTAATCTGCCAGTTTAACCACAATACATTATAAATAAACTAAATGTAGTATTATGTCCATAAAGAGTTCATTCTGATATTCAAGTATGATTTATAATGTATAAAAAAAAAAAAAAAAAAAAAAAAAAAAAAAAACTTACCTGCTCTGCTGCAGATGAAGATAAAGTACTGCTGCAGGTATTGGTATATATTGAATGTACTAATTTGCTTTTATTGCTTCCATTAAATAATTTCTGCCAAATTAACCACAATACATTATAGGTAAATGCCATGTATAATTATGTCCATAAAGGGTTATTAAATATGATTTATGGTGTTATAAATTAATTTTTTTATTTGACTTTCTAATCATTATTTTTTTTTCTAATTTTTTTTTATATTAATGATAGTCATATGTAATAGTGTATCTGTCATATTTGAAGGAATTATAAAATAAAATAAAATAGTAAAAACTTACTTGCTCTGCTTTGTAACCTGTAGATGAAGTGCTGTCACAATTATTGATGTACATTGAATGTACTAAATTACTTTTATTGCATCTGTCAAAAAAAACAAAAAAAAAAACCAAACAAAAAAAAACAAAAACAAAAATACATCATGCCAATGCCACGTATAATTATGTCAATAAATGGTTTATTCCAATATTCATCCTATTTAGGATAGTCTCGTGTAACAACATATCATATTTGGAAAAAAAAAAAAAAAAAAAAAAAGACACTTCCCTGCTCTGTTTTGTAGCATGCAGATGAAGCTCTGTCACACATACTGATATACCTTGAATGCACTATAAATTATTGCATCTGTCAAATCAGTTCATCTGCCAGTTTAATAACATGTCATGTATGTTAAGTTCATCAATGGCTTATTCTGACATTTGAATATCACTCATGGTGAATACACTTTTGATTTGACTTTCTAATAATTTTTGGGCCCTGTTAAATATGATAACGGTGTCTGATACATGAAAACGCCCCGTTCCACCTGGTAACCTGTGGATGAAGTGCCGCCATTAGCCGCCATTTACAAATGAGCTTTGCAGCCTCTCCGAACTCTTTTCTGATAGATGAAGCACCCCGTCGGTCTCACCCCGCAGTCCCGGAGCAGCTCTACCTGGCCTCTCGCCGCACTACCTGTCTCAAGTTAATAAATCATTTTGGTCTATAAAATATTCAAGGTGGGTGGGGAGGGCCGAAGTATCAGGCAAGCAGGGCAGGTTAAAGAATTTCTTAAATTTTTATAGCGTGACAGGCTGTCCCACATAAGCCCCTCAGCTGTCTCATGTTCTGGGGCAGAAATGATCCTCTGTGTCACTCTAATAGTCTAGAATTACACTTGTATCACTGTCACTAGCATATGGGGATGTGTAAACCCCCTAGGCCTGTGCTCCCTCTGCTTTCATGGCATTTAAAATGATAACATTTGGCCAAGCTAGTTTTGACAGAAAGAGTGAAGCTCTATTCTCTCTCTTCCCCCTCCACAGCGGGCGTATCGCTGACAAAGACAGCCACCAGGGGCCTGCAGCCGAGCGCCCAATCATCAGGCTTTTTACTGGCTAATGATGGCGGGCTCTGACTCTGTTAATAAGGGCCCGAGCACAGAGGGAGAGCGGCGTCAGAGCTGTTGGGCTGCCATTCACTTCATTATGTGCTCTCTTATTATAGTGCTCTGCTCTCCTCCACCTGATCGTATCGCCGTGTTCTCCGAACGGATCAGACCCAGTCAGAGGCTTTCTGATCAACTCACCTCTCTCGTTTTTATATGAAAGGAATCGCAATGTGTACAGAGTCAAACATGACTCGATTTTCAATTCACAACAGCAATCTTCCGGAATGGGAGAATCAAGCTCGTATGTTATTTTATCTTTTCCAAACAACAACAAGTTTCAAGAAGTCTCCAAAAAAACAAAAAAAAACAAAAAAAAACAACATCACAGGAGAAGGTTGTTGGCTTTGTTATATGTGCAGTATAAATATATATATATATATATATATATATATATATATACACACACATCTTCTACAGTCATACAAATAACTTTATCTGAGAGAACGACTAAAAAAATCTAAGCTATATTTGATTGGCAAACACAGAATATAGCATTTATGGTCATGATAAACTGTGATTATATGGGAAAAAAAATAAAATAAATAATAGTAATGAAAGAAGTCTCTTTTATGGTGGCCGAGAGAGCTCAACGTGCTGCAACTTCAAAAAACACATGCAAATAGAAAAAAACACCAGCAAATTAAGCAAACATCTTCATCAATTTGACAGCAGGTGCTGCAAATGCTCACAACACAAACAAATAAAAAAAAACGCACTGTAAATGCTCACAACACACCTAAATAAATAATTTTATTTGCAGCGCGTTTCTTTGTTTGGTTGTGTTGTGAGCATTTGCACACAAGTTGTTTTCTTAATTTACAGGTGCTTTTTCTATTTGCAGCGCGTTGAGCTCTCTTGGCCACCATACTCTCTTCTGCCCACCAAGGCTACATTTATTTGACCAAAAATACAGTAAAAACAGTGATACTTATTTACTCTTTTATTATATTTAAAATGCATTTTAATATATTCTGTCCTTTAAATTATATTTAAATATAAATATTTTCATAGATTCAATTTTAATAGAATTTTGTAACATTATAAATGTATTTACTGTCATTTTTGATCAGTTTAATTCATTCTTGATGAATAAAAATATTAATTATGTTGTTGTTTTTTATTTTTTATTTTATTTTATTTATTTTTTTTTTTTACATTTTTATCAAACTTCTGAATGTTAGTATATCAAAATACAAAATATAAATAAAAAATTCTAAAATAGATAACATTGATAATAATCAGAAATGTTTGTTGAACAGTAAATCAGCATATTAGAATGATTTCTGAAGGATCACTTGACACTGAAGACTGGAGTAATGATGCTGAAAATTCAGCTCCGATCACTGGAATAAATTTGGATAAAAGCGTCTGCTAAATGACTAAATGTAAATAATATTTTAAATTACAATAGAATACACAATACATTAAAATAGAAAGCATTCATAAAATCAAATCAATCAATCAATCAATCAATCAATCTTTTTTATTCCAACTATTTATTCCAAAACTATTCCAAACTTTTGACCAGTAGAGTACATATAATTTCCATCTTTTTTTTTTTTGGTAAATTATACCTTTACTAAAAATACATATAAGCATGTCAATTCCCAACGGAAATATGTCAGCATGATGTAAAATGAATGTGCTTTACGTACTGGTGTATCCAGGCATTATAAAGGATAAACTGCATATGAAATAGTGATGACCGACCAATTAAGCCTCTGTCACTGCTGTGTTTCTGCCTCCCCTCTTTTCTTTCCTTGAATTCCCCCTCTCTCCGTTTTCTCTCACTTGAACAGACTCCAGCAGCGTGACGGAGTCCCTCTGGATTTGGCCTCTCAAGTTGTTAAAGTGGGAATCAACAATCTCTGCTTTCTCCACCAACAGGGAGCGCGAGGACAGGAGCCTGGAACAGCCCTTCTGTTATTGAGCCTGGAGGTTCAGGTCGCGGCGCTTGTGGGTGAGAAACCCCTGCTCTCGTACTATTAATCATTATGTGACCCTTTAACACCTGCTACTAACTCTCTGCCTCCAAATGCTGCCGTATTGATATCATTCCCTGTTGATTTCTTCAATTTCCGAGCCCGGCCAGGACCGAGCCCTTTGAAATTCCTCATAAATGTCAGTAATTGTGCATCATAGTTCAATGTATTACTTTCCCACTGTCTCTTTGGCTCACTATTTCTCTCTCCGGCGCACACACAGGCACGTGTGCAACTATGCGGCGGAGCCTCATGTATTTTGATGATATAAAATATGACCACATTTACATGCAAATAGAAGTTTGAGATTAATGGGGGAAGCAAACAGTGAAAAAAGGAGGACGGCATGGTAATACGCCATTATGCTGTTTAAATACATTTACCCGTGTTTGGAAGCTGAATTAGCATGGTCTGAGCACCAAGAAATCATGTTGGCCTGATTGCAATTTTGTTTTCCAATTGATCGTACAATTTCATCAAGTTCAGCTGTCATTTCTAATAGAAACCCAGGTTTACTGACTAAATTGAAGATTTTCGCTGTTGCTGAGAGAGCTTGGCAGAACAGGTGAATTAGTCTGTTTTTTTTTTTTTGTTTTTGTGTTTGTTTTTTTTTTTTGCATTGGCCCATGACACCAAATTTAAAATTCAAATATTCCAAACATGTTTCCAGTGCACATTTGAAGCGTGTCGATGCCAGTTGGCAGTTGCACACACACACATACACACACACACACACACACACACGTTTGTTTTTGTGAATTGTGGGGACTCTCCATAGGCGTAATGGTTTTTATACTGTACAAACCATATTTTCTATCGCCCTACACCTAAACCTACCCCTTACAGGAAAACTTCTGCTTTTATACTTTCTCAAAAAAAAAAAAACTCATTCTGTATGATTTATAAGCCTTTTGAAATATGGGGACATGGGGAAATGTCCTCATAAATCACCTTCTCCTTGTAATACCTATGTTATACCCATGTCATTATACAAATTTGTGTCCTCATATGTCACAAAAACGCACACACACACACACAATGCATTTATTTACTTTTGACTCATAATCATCAACAAACTCTCATGTGGTTGTGTTAAGATTAGTATTAATTGACTGGAAATCATAAGTGTGTCTTAAAACACAAACCTGATTGACAGTCTCAGGACTGTCCTGCCATAGCAGGGAACACCAAAGGCCTCGTAATATACAAACAATAAATCCATTTCTGTGGGCCTGGCGTTTGGCCCCGCAGATGAAATGATGATTTGAATATTTCACAACATCATCTAGGAGTGGAATAATCTATCAGTCACTCAAACGTCTGAGACGAGCGACCAAACAAACACCCCGAGCAAATGTCACTCATCTCTTACCCAAAATGATGCTGACAGCTAAATGCAGATCTCAATTTTACAGAGAAGGATTCATTACCTCTGAATAATAAATGGCAAAATAAATTGTCTAATCTTCTCTTTGTACACTGTCTGCTGGGGCTGAATAACAATCTCCAACAAATCTCAGGCTCAAGAAGGCACTGGAGAATAAAGGCTTGAATTGTCTGACAGAACACATTTAGACATCTTTCTGATATTTTCAGTGAAATAACATGCATTTATTTTTACAGATGCCTTTAATAATGGAGCCGTTTAATCATTCAGTTCTACAGGCAGCATGTATACAAAAAAAAAAAAAAAATTATTATATTACAGTTTGTTCAATTGCTCACACAATCTTTACTTGACACACAATTTCTGAAAGCTGACACTTAAACACCAGAAGCACACACCAAATCTGCAAAACCATACACTGATTCTCAGCCTTTGACTCAGTTGTAAATTTCATAAAACACTTTTTGCAAAAATGTTAGTATTGGTGGTTCACAGGGACTCTCCATAGTCGTAATAGTTTTTATACTGTACAAACTGTATTTTCTATCGCGCTACACCAACCCTACACCTAAACCTACCCTTTACAGAAAACTTTCTGCAATTTTAGATTCTCAAAAAACTTAAATCTCTATGGTTTATAAGCTTGTTTACTCATGGGGACCTAAAAACGTCCCCACAAGGTCAAAATTTACTGTTTTTTTCTATCCTTGTGGAGACATTTGGTCCCCATAACGTGATAAATACCAGGTGCACACACACACACACACACACACACACACACACCATTCCTTTGGAATAATCACAACATTTAGTGTGATTATTAATTTAGTGGCCCAAAATTTAGTGTGATTATTCCAAAGGAATAATCACACTTTTTCAAAATTATGTTTGGTTACTGTTCAACTACACATGCTTGATGTATTTCTTTTCTTTCTTACTGTGTAATACTCTATTCACAACCACAAATAAAACTAGATAAAAAAGTTTGTCGAGACAGACTTTAAGTTGGCTTGAGAAAGCCGGACCAGAAAGTTTTAAAAAATTTGAAAAGTTTAAAAAAGTTTAAGAAGTTTAAAAAGTTTAAGTTTGAAAAGTTTGAGAAGTTTTAAGTTTGACGGTTTTCAGTCTGAATTAGTTTGAAGTTTAACGTAATTTTAAAAGTTTAAAGTTTGATAGATAGATAGATAGATAGATATGCTCAGATTAAAGATAGATAGATAGATAGATAGATAGATAGATAGATAGATAAATTCTAAGGACCTCAGAGTGGTTGCTAGGGTACTTAGAGTGGTTGCTATGATGGTTGCTAGGCTAGCTCTGGTGGTTGCTAAGGCGGTTGCTAAGGTGTTGCTATGCGGTTGCTATTTTACTCAGGGTCGTTGCTAAGGTGTTGCTATGTGGTTGCTAGGGTGACCAGGGTGGTTGCTAGGGTGTTGCTATGGGGTTGCTAGGGTTCCTGGGGTGGTTGCTAAGGTGTTGCTATGCGGTTGCTATGGTACCCCGTGTGGTTGCTAGGGTGTTACTAACATGTTTTTAACATGATTAGCAAGTTACTCGCATGTTTCCAGCATGATTAGCATGTTACTAGCATGTTGCTAGCACATTTCTTGCATGATTAGCAAGTTACTACCATGTTTCTAGGATGATTAGCATGTTATTAGCATGTTTCTAGGATGATTAGCATGTTGTTAACATGATTAGCAAGTTACTAGCATGTTGCTAGCACATTTCTGGCATTATTACCATGTTACTAGCATGATTAGCAAGTTACTAGCATGTTGCTAGCAGATAGATAGATAGATAGATAGATAGATAGATAGATACATATAAATAGTCAGATTGTAGATAGATAGATAGATACATAGAAATAGTCAGATTATAGATAGATAGATAGATAGAATCAGATTAAAGATTGCTAGGGTTCCTGGTGTGGTTGCTTGGGAGTTGCTAGGGTACTCTGAGTGGTTGTTAAGGTGTTGCTATGCTGTTGCTAGGGTACTCGGGGTGGTTGCTAAGTTGTTGCTATGCGGTTGCTACGGTACCCGGGGCGGTTGCTAGGGTTTTGCTATGTGGTTACTAGGGTACTTGGGGTGGTTGCTAAGGTGTTGCTATGCGGTTGCTATGGTACCCCGTTTGGTTGCTAGGGTGTTACTAGCATGTTTTTAACATGATTAGCAAATTACTCGCATGTTTCCAGCATGATTAGCATGTTACTAGCATGTTGCTAGCACATTTCTAGCATGATTAGCAAGTTATTAGCACGTTTCTAGGATGAATAGCATGTTGTTAGCATGTTTCTAGGATGATTAGCATGTTGTTAACATGATTAACAAGTTACTAGCATGTTGATAGCAAATTTCTGGCATGATTAGCATGTTACTAGCATGTTGTTAGCATGATTAGCAAGTTACTAGCATGTTTTTAGAATGATTAGCATGTTAGCATGTTTCTAGGATGACTAGCATGTTGTTAACATGACTAGCAAGTTACTAGCATGTTACTAGCAATTTTCTAGCATGATTGGCATGTTACTATCATGATTAGCAAGTTACTAGCATGTTGCTAGCAGATAGATAGATAGATAGATAGATAGTTTTAGATAGATGAGTTTGTATGAGTTTGAATGGGTTAGAAATAGTACATAGAAGGGCAGTCTGATTGAGTCTAATGGGCTTCAGTGTGTTTAGATTTAAATTTTTGACAGTTGGAGTTTGAATAGTCTTGGCCCATCTGAACATTCCATCAATGTAAGTCTATGGGATTTTTATGACTTTTAATCTTCATTTTTAGGAAAACCGTAAGTCCGATCAGTTAGAAAAGATATAGCAACTCGAGTCAGACCAGTCTGAAGATCTGGGCTGAGTTTGGAGTCTGTAGAGTTAAAGTTCTAGGAGGAGTAGCAGTCAGAAATTTTAGTCTCAGAAGAATAATAAGAAGAAGAAGTTTAAATAGGATTTCAGTAAGTTGGCTTTCTCAAGCCAACTTAATAAAAGAGCTAAATAAACTTAACACTGCATCTAAACCAACAACATGGCTATTAGATTCTGTACCCACTAAACTACTAAAAGAGCTGTTACCTGTAGCAGAAGAACCGCTTCTCAATATTATTAACTCATCGATATCTTTAGGTCACGTCCCAAAACCATTCAAGCCGGCGGTTATTAAGCATCTTAAGAAACCACAACTAGATCCTAATGAACTGGCAAATTACAGACCCATTTCAAATCTTCCATTTATGTCTAAAATTTTAGAAAAAGTTGTGTCTGCTCAATTGTGCTCCTTCTTGCAAAAAAAAAAAAAAAAAAAAAAAAAAAAAAAGATCTCTGTGATGAATTTCAATCAGGTTTCAGGCCCCATCACAGCACAGACACTGCACTTGTTAAAATGACAAATGACTTGCTTCTTGCGTTAGACCAAGGCTGCATCTCATTGCTAGTTTTACTTGATCTTAGTGCTGCGTTTGACACTATAGATCATGACATACTCATAGATCGATTACAAAACTATACGGGTATTCAAGGGCAGGCTTTAAGATGGTTTAGATCCTACCTGTCTGATCGCTACCACTTTGTTTATTTAAAGAGGGAGTCCTCTCAGTTATCACCAGTAAAGTATGGAGTACCACAAGGATCTGTCCTAGGTCCTCTGCTATTTTCAATATACATGTTGCCCCTTGGTAATATTATTAGAAAATACGGGATTAGTTAAGTTGGCTTGAAAAAGCCAACTTACTGAAATCCTATTTAAACTTCTTCTTCTTCTTCTTCTGAGACCAAATTTTAAAATGTATCTCCTCCTAGACCTTTAAAGCTACAACCACCAAACTGAGTCGAGTCAGACCTTCAGACTGGTCTGACTCGGGTTGCTATATATTTTCTAACTGATCCGGCTTACGGTTTTCATAAAAATGACGATTAAAACTGGGGAAAATCCCATAGACGTACATTGACGGAATGTTCAGATGAGCCAAGACTCATCAAACACACTGAAGCCTATTGGACTCAATTAAGCTTCGCTTCTATGTACTATTTCTAATCCATTTAAACTAATTTAAGCTTCCACTCTATCTAATATTTCTAATCTAAATCATTCTAGCAACATGCTAGTAATATGCTAATCATGCTAGAAACATGCTAGTCACTTGCTAATCATGCTAATGACATGCTAGTCAATTGCTAATCATGTTAATGCCATGCTAGTAACTTGCTAATGACATACTAGCAACTAGCTAATCATGCTAACGACATGCTAGCAACATGCTAGATACTTGCTAATCATGCTAACAACATGCTAGTCACTTGCTAGTCATGCTAGTAACTTGCTAATCATGCTAGAAACATGCTAACAACATGCTAGTAACATGCTAATCATGCTAATGACATACTATTCATTTGCTACTCATGCTTGTAACATGCTAGTAACTTGCTAAAGACATGCTTGCAACTTGCTAATCATGCTAATGACATGCTAGCAACATGCTAGTCACTTGCTAATCATGCTAACAACATGCTAGTCAATTGCTAGTCATGCTAGCAACATGCTAGTCACTTGCTAATCATACTAGAATCATGTTAGCACCATGCTAGTAACTTGATAATCATGCTAGCAACATGCTAGTAACTTGGTAATCATACTAGAATCATGTTATCAAAATGCTAGTAACTTGCTAATCATGCTAACAACATGCTAGTAACTTGCTAATCATGCTAGAAACATGCTAACGACATGCTAGTAACTTGCTAATCATGCTAGAAACATGCTAACAACATGCTAGTAACATGCTAATCATGAAAAAAAATTGCTAAAAATTTGCTACTCATGCTTGTTACATGCTAGTAACTTGCTAACATGCTTGCAACTTGCTAATCATGTTAACGACATGCTAGCAACATGCTAGTCACTTGCTAATCATGCTATCAACATGCTAGTCACTTGCTAGTCATGCTAGCAAACATGCTAGTCACTTGCTAATCATGCTAGTAGCATGCTAGTAACTTGCTAATCATGCTAGAAACATGCTAATAACATGCTAGTAACATGCTAATCATGCTAACGACATGCTAGTCATTTGCTAATCATGCTTTTTACATGCTAGTAACTTGCTAACGATATGCTAATAGTCACTTGCTAGTCATGCTACCAACATGCTAGTCACTTGCTAGTCATGCTAACACCATGCTAGTCACTTGCTAATCATGCTAACGACATGTTAACAACATGCTAGTCACTTGCTAATCATGCTAACAACATGCTAGTTATGCTAACAACATGCTAGAAACATGCTAACGACATGCTAGTAACTTGCTAATCATGCTAGAAACATGCTAACAGCATGCTAGTAACATGCTAATCATGAAAAAAAATTGCTAAAAATTTGCTACTCATGCTTGTTACATGCTAGTAACTTGCTAACAACATGCTTGCAACTTGCTAATCATGTTAACGACATGCTAGCAACATGCTAGTCACTTGCTAATCATGCTATCAACATGCTAGTCACTTGCTAGTCATGCTAGCAAACATGCTAGTCACTTGCTAGTCATGCTAGCAACATGCTAGTCACTTGCTAATCATGCTAGTAGCATGCTAGTAACTTGCTAATCATGCTAGAAACATGCTAATAACATGCTAATCATGCTAACGACATGCTAGTCATTTGCTAATCATGCTTTTTACATGCTAGTAACTTGCTAACGATATGCTAATAGTCACTTCCTAATAGTCACTTGCTAGTCATGCTACCAACATGCTAGTCACTTGCTAGTCATGCTAACACCATGCTAGTCACTTGCTAATCATGCTAACAACATGCTAGTAACTTGCTAACGACATGCTAGCAACTTGCTAATCATGCTAATGACATGTTAGCAACATGCTAGTCACTTGCTAATCATGCTAACAACATGCTAGTTATGCTAGCAACATGCTAGTCACTTGCTAGTCATGCTAGTCACTTGTTAGTCATGCTATCAACATGCTAGTCACTTGCTAGTCATGCTAGCAAAATGCTAGAAACATGCTAACAACATGCTAGCAACTTGCTAATCATGCTGACAACATGCTAGTTATTTGCAAGTAATGCTAGCAACATGCTAGTCACTTGGTAGCAACCGCATAAATCTGTTTATCTGTCTGTCTGTGACTATCTGTTTTTCTGGTAAATTGTATGGTTTTCAAAAGTTTAAAACTTCAAACTTTAAAACTACTTTAAACTTCAAACTAGTTAAAACTGAAAACCTTCTAACTTTAAGCTTTTAAAACTACTTCAATCTTTCTGGCTAGGCTTTTTCAAACCAACTTAAAGTTTGTCTACGAACTTTACTATCTAGTTTCCATTGTTATGCTGATGATACTCAACTATATATTTCAACAAGACCAGTAGAAACTTCTAAATTATCTAAGCTAACAGAGTGTGTTTAAAATGTAAACGACTGAAAGACCAATTATTTTCTCCTATTAAATTCAGATAAGACAGAGATATTACTTATTGGACCAAAAAACAGTACACAGAAGCTCTTGGATTATAATTTGCAACTAGACGGATGTACTGTTACTTCCTCTACAGTCATATTAGACAGCATTATATATTAGACAGCAACTTGTCTTTTGAAAATCATATTTCTAATGTTACAAAAACAGCATTCTTCCATCTTAGAAACATTGCCAAGTTACGAATCATGTTACCTGTTTCTGATGCAGAAAAGCGAGTTCATGCATTCATGACCTCTAGACTGGACTATTGTAATGCACTGCTAGCTGGTTGTCCTGCGCCTTCAGTAAACAAGCTAAAGGTAGTCCAAAACGCAGCGGCTAGAATCCTTACCTGGTCAAGAAAATATGATCATATTACCCCAATTTTACAGTCTCTGCACTGGCTACCTATTAAGTTCCGTATCAGTTACAAAATATTATTACTTACCTATAAGGCCCTAAATGGTTTAGCTCCTGCGTACCTAACTAGTCTTCTACTACGCTACAATCCATCACGCTCCCTAAGGTCGCAAAACTCTGATCTTTTGGTAGTACCTACGATAACAAAGTCAACTAAAGGAGGCAGAGCTTTCTCACATTTGGCTCCCAAACTCTGGAATAGCCTTCTTGATAACGTTCGGGGTTCAGACACACTCTCTCTGTTTAAATCTAGATTAAAGACACATCTCTTTAGCCAAGCATTCACATAATGCATCTTCTAATCTTCTACTGCAGTTATATCTGATCAAACGCACATTATTATTCTTTAGCTGGGGGTGAACAAATCATTTTTGCTTGGATGGAACAGCAGCTACGCTAATTATGTCTCTATTTGTTTCTCTGTTTCTGCCACGGGAACTAGGTAACTAGGAATCACAGAAGCTTCAGTCTGGATCCAACCCTTAAATGATCTGAGATGAACGAACACCTGAGAAGAGATGATGCCAACTCCTCAGAGGACCTCAGATGATACAATATATAAATATATTGTAGAAACTTAATTTCCTGTAAAGCTGCTTTGCAACGATTTGTATCGTAAAAAGCGCTATACAAATAAACTTGTATAGTGTTTTTTGTATCGTAAAAAGTGCTATACAAATAACCAAATAAATAATTTAATTGAACTGAACAAATGCTTACAGTAAAAAAAAAAAAAAAAAAAAAAAAAAAAAAAAAGGTTTGGTTTCAATCTTGCTTTTGTGTTCACTGTGAATTTATCATCGTCTCTCTGCCAATTACTTTCAATCTTGAACAGAATTGTACACAGGAGCTCATGAAAGAATAGCTTTAGTTTAAATAACTGTGTTTGTATTTGATATTTCCAAAAATATAATATTATGGCAAAGGTGTTTGCAATGTAAGACAAATGTTTGCTTTTGAGATGTGTTTGTGATATTTTGAATGCAGTGCTTCATTTTGCAAGAGATGTGAGGCATTTTGCATTTTGTGTGTGCAATTCTTGGATTTTTGTGTGTAAAGTTTTGAAATAAAGAGGAAAAGTTTTGAAAATGTGTGTAAGCAGTTGAAAAAATAAATAAATAAATAAATAAACTGTAATTATATATGATGGTTTGATGATAAGGGATTTTTTTTGATGGGCCAGATTTCTATTTGTCTTGTTAATATTTTCAGTTTCAGTTTAGTTTTTTTTTTTTCTTTCTTTCTTAAAGAAATAAATAAAGAAAGAAAGAAAGAAAGAAAGAAAGAAAGAAAGAAAGAAAGAAACAATTAATCACATTTTTCTATGTCAGAGATAAATGTTAATTTAGAATAAAGGAAAAATTATATCACTATATTTAATAAATTATGCCATTATATTATTTAATTAAATATTTAATTATGTTTTTAGCTTTCAATAATATTTAAAGTAATATTAATATTAAAGCTATGTACACATAATTATATAATTAGAAAAATAGCTTGCTGAAAAATAATGTCATATAATCCCTAATGTTATTTTCAACTACTGAATGATTTGCTGTGTGCTTGTCAACTTTAATGTTTTTATATACAATTTATTTATTTGTTTGTTTGTTTGTTTATTTGTCAGGAAATCCCATTTTATTTTATTGAGAGACTGTTGTTGTTTTTATTGATGTTTTGAATTAGTTTTTACTTTTATATGTTTGGTTTTATTTTTATTTTACTTAAAGTTTTAGTCATTTTGTTGTGTGCTGTTATTATTAGTAGTAGTAGTAGTAGTAGTAGTCGTATGATGATGATGATGATGATGATGATGGTCTAAACTGTTTGTCTTCATTTTTAAAATTTGCAATTTAACTAAAGTTATTTTAGTGCATAGAGTTCAACTAAATAAAAATGAGAAATGTTGCCTTGTAAAGCAGCTAGTGTTGCTGCTGTTGTTGTTCTCAGAATCTGATAACACAGAGTGAGTGACTGATGATTACGCTTTACGCTCTGTATTCAGTGTTGTGGATATGAACTCTTCATTAAGTTCCCGTGTGTTCCTGCGGGAAAGAGTCTGAGCACACAATGGCCAGCGCTGGAGCCTCGGTGCGTCAGGCCGCTAATGTGGCTCACAGGGGAGTGGGTGGCTTAGCAGGCCAAACGTACGGCCTCTGACATCAGCGATCGATCGCATTCGGAGGGCTTGAGGGGCAGAAGCGCAGGCCTCTCTCATTAGCTGACCGGACCAGAGCAGAGGTGCAAACTCAGCCGTCCCGGAGGAAAACACTGAGCAAACTTACTGCAGCTCCTGCAGGGCCACGGCCACGACAGCATCTCTGCTCAGCGCTGATCACACTGCGGATATTACAGTCACTGGATTAGTGTTGTGTGCAAATTCACAAACTGTTCAGGTGTGGCTCATTCTAGACAGCAGATGTGCTGCAGGATGATCAGCTCAGATACTGTTCACATCACAATCCTGCACAGACTTTTGAGCTGATGACCACAAAAATGACTGATGACCATTTCTTTCTTTCTTTCTCTTTCTTTCTTTCTTTCTTTCTTTCTCAGCCATGAAAATATATGTGCAATTATTTCCTCAAACAAAACAGGCTAAAAAAAAAAAAAAAATGGGGAAACACAGCTAATTGTATTTATTTATTTATTTATGAAAATTAAATAAGTCAATAAAGAAATAACACTAAAACACTTTAACTGAAGTATTTCATAATTGTAAATTATATACTACTACTACTAATCAAGGAACATCTCTAATTTTCATAAAATAAACTAAAACTGAAATAATAAAAAAAATATATATATAAATTAAATGGACATATTTAAAATACACAAACAATAATAAAAATGACAAAAAGACACAGCTAAATTACTAAAACTTCATAAAAACTAAACTAATATTGAAATAAAAATGGGAAATCTAAAGAAAAAAAAAACAAAAAAAAAAAAACACTTTGAAATAAAAATAAAAACTATAATGCCGATTTATTTATTTATTTTGTCTTTTTTTTTTTTTTTTTTCCCAAAAGTTAAATCACAGAGCTTTTATTCTATGAAAAACCACCGGGAAACTCACATTTGTTGCTTGACCAGTGTAAATCTAAGGCCCTGACTGTTGCTCATTCACTCTTCAGTACTTGACTCACCCCAATGCTAATGTGCTATTGTGTTTCTAATGTGTTTCTCCAGAGCTTCAGGTTCAGAACTTTATCTACTTCATTCAATCCACTTCTATTCATTTCGATGCATTCAGCGCACATCTGATCAGAGCATTTCCTCCGAGTCAAACTCAGCAATGCTCTATCATGAATGAGAAGATCTTTTTAATCAAGTTAATTGCTCTCTTTCGCTCTCTCATCCTTCATCTACCTCTCTTAAACTGGCACACACAACTCCTCGCCACTTTAAAGTGTAAAATTCGAGTGGTTAAGCAACAAGATTGTTTCCTCCTCACTAATTAATTGGACAGAAAGGACTGATTCAGTAGTTTTAAAGCACAAAGTGGCTGCTTATACTAACAAGACTCAGATAAAGGTGTCGGGTAATGAGAGGAGAATCTCATCAGGGCCGGAGTTTACATCTTCAGAACAAAACGGAGCAGCCTAAGGTAGTAATCACCATAATGTCAGCTTATTTATATTTGTGTTTAAAGGCCCTGCATAATCAGGCTACTTCACGAGGACGAGAAATAAGAACAAAGAGGCGCTGGAGGTAATTTGTGAGAGGCCCCGTTCCCGCATCCCTCCGACACACAGTTAAAGAGATAAAACACGGAGGAAATTGATACTCGATGTTCTTCGGGAAAGTCCTCCCTCCAGACTGCGAACATTGAGCGGGAGCTGCCCAGGTGCCAGGGAATCGCTCGTCGCTCTCATTTTCTGCATTAAAAGTGTGCGCTATTTGACAGGCCTGCTTGCAACTGTCTTTGAAAGCATTTTTAATGACTCTCAAAGCAGCGCTGCGCTATATTGAGTGCCAGCTTCCCACGATATTCATACATTAATGGGCTTTCCAAGAGCTCCAAACGAGTCTCCCTAACAAGGCGACATAAACAGTTGTCATTGAAGCAAATTCATTCCCCACTCAGGGCAAATTGCTCATAAAGAAAGTCTCCGGCCAAAGCGCCGTTCTCTGCGGTAGTTTATCTGCGTTAGCCGCATATTTGAAGCTCTTAATTGGTGGCATTTTTTTCTCGCCACTGTTCTGCTTCAATCTTCTGGCAGTCACTCACCTCTACTTGAAAATGACAGGAATATGTAAAGAGGCCACTTTCTGGAGTTTCTGGTTGTGGATTAATGTCTGGTTGGGTGGAACGCTTGAAAGGCTCCAGAGACGGGAAACGACTGGATGTCAAATTCATTTTACTTTATGAGGCATATTTTTTGTACTGTGAAATTATTGTTTGTACACTATGATTCAAAAGTTTGGGGTTGGTCAGATTGTTTAATGTTTTTGTATCTTCTCCTCAGCAAGGCTGCATCTATTTAATCAAAAATACAGTAAAAAAATAAAAAATAAAATAAATAAATTAATAAATAAATAAATAAAGAAAGAAATAAATAAACGTTAAATATTATTAGACTTTCAATAGGTGTTTTCTATGTGAATATAATGTAAACTGTAATTTATTTATGTGATTAAAACTGAATTTTCAGCATCATTACTCCAGTCTTCAGTGTCACATGATCCTTCAGAAATCATTCTAATATACTGATTTGGTGCTCAAGAAACATTTCTGATTATTATCAAAGTTGAAAACGGTAAAAAAAAACAAAAAAAAAAAAAAACATTAAGACACATTAAATATAATAATAACATTATTATTTTCTATTAATAGTAATAGTAAAACTTACTTAATAATGTTTTAAATAATAATATTTCACAATATTGCTGTATTTCTGATCAAATAAATGCAGCTTCAGTGAGAAGAACAGACTTTTTTCATAAGCATTAAAATATGTTGATTATTCCAAACTGTTTTCCAACATACATTTTTTTTTCCTCAAAAAAATCAGCATTTATTGAAAAACAGAAATCTTTTGTGCCATTAGAAATGTCTTCTCTGTCACATTTTATGCATCCTTGTTGAACAAAAGGATTTCTAAAAAATCCAACTGACCTCAAATTGTTGAACAATAGTGAATTGCGATTGAGAATATAGGATTTAAACAAGAAGCAGAAGTAGGTGCACTAACAAGCAGCACAGTTTCATGGACGCTGGTCATTGTTGGTGAGAATCCAAAGAGGAAGCGTAACTGCTGGGATCGCTCTGGGGTTTGTTTGGTCCTGCCATCTACACAGGTTGCTCCTCTGACTGAAACCAGATGGTTTGCTTCAGATAATATCATCTCGCCCCTCTAAAAAAAGAGGGTGGGGGTCTTTCACACCACGCTCAGAGATCTTCAGCTACTTTGTAATGCTGGATATTATTCATGCCACAACATGGGGTCTCGCAATTCAAGCTGTCTGTTTACTTAAAAGCTCGAAGCAGCTCCATGTCCAGAAGCTTTGAGGGTCCAGCTCAGGCCTGAGATCAGGGCTAATGTGACACCCGAGGCCTAATCTTCTTAGTGGACCAGGATAAAATGAGTATCCATTACCGAATCAACCTTCATCCACCCCCTCCTCTCGAGCCAGCGGCCCTCCGATAGCCAGCCATGAGACAATTGCTTGATTGGGCCCTTAATCAGGTATTAGCCACTAAAGCTGTAAGGGAAAGCAGCTAATCTCCAAATTTTCTCCATCTGCACTAGCAGACCCAACTGGTTTGGCCCTGCTAGATCAAAGATGGCTGGTAAAAATCAGATTAGTGAGTGGAAAGGGGGGTGAGGAGCAGGCCAGAAGGGCCACAACGGGCCCAATCCAAGAAGAGCCCCACTTTCCTGGCATAATCCTAAAGCTAAGCTTGCCGTTTGAAGCACAGGGTCTTTTGTGCTAGCGCTTCGAGAGAGTGGAAGGAAAGAGGTTAACAAACAGCTCTTAGTTTCACATGTGCATGCGACATATACGCCAACATGTATGCAGAATGAAAGTCAGGTAATGCTTAAAAACCCAGCTAGCAAGAAATGATTTCGGCATCAAACGTTCCTCCAGTAAAACATTTGTGCAAAGTTATCTCAATGCATTAGCACAAAAACTTCATGTATACATTGCTTATAGAAGTTTCTTTCTGAAACATTTCAGTTGGACAGTAGTACTTGTTTCAGAACGTTTAGAGAACATTCAAATTAATGTTTCTATAATGTTTGCAAAATTATAAAATGGAATGTTCCCTTAATGTTCGTATAAGAAAAAACGTCTTTTAAAACATTTACTTTTTGGATGTTCAGAGGACATTCAGAAATAACATTAATAGGAACTTTAGGGGGTGTTTACACTAAAAACTTTAGGTTTTCCTGTTTATTTACTCAACAACTAAGTTTTTGGGGCCTGGAAACAAAAGCTTTTGAAAAAGGTTTCAAACTGCAAGTTTTTGAAAATGATATAGTTATTGTTTAAACTACAAAAATGCAAATTTGTGAAAAAGATGACATCATGTGCATGCGTATTACGTGTTCAGTCTATAGGTATGAGTGAGTTTCTTTCCAAAGTGGCATGACATGACTAATACAGCGTTTTTAGCCGTTGTGTGAACAGGGAACATTTTGACAACATTGTCGTCTGTACGCGAAACCTTCCAAAAATGCAAAGGAAAAACATTTACGTTTTTAGTACATGCAAGTTGTACTAATTAATAAACATTAAAAAGTAGCATTTCCATAATCATTATTGGGGAAAGTTACTTTTAAGTAATGTCTTACAATATAGTGTTCAAAAAAAAAAAAAAAAGTAACTAATTGTGTTACTTAGTTACTTTTATGAAAAGTAATGTTTTACGTTACTTTTGCGTTTCATTTGCTTGTTTGTTTTTAATATTAAAAATATTATATTTTTGGCAAATGTAAAAGCCATTACACACCAAAAGTGAAATGAATAAGCCTCAGCCCTTCTGGATTGCTTGAAGAATAGGACGCAGGAGAAGAACGTTCAACACACTTTAGAAAAAAAAAAAAAAGAAAACAAAAATAAAAACAGTTTGCATTTCACAGTTTTTATTCATTTTGAGGAATACTGAATATGTTTTTGTGCAAGTGAGACAAGTAAATGCATGTTGACATTAAAGGTCCTTGCACACTGAGTCCGAAATTTTGGTATGCGTTTTTCGTTTTTTTTTTTTTGTATTCATCATCCTTTCCTATCAAAATGCTTGCTACGGATGCAAAAACGCAGAAAATGGAACCTGATCTGAATTTTTTTTATGACGGACGAAATTTTCAGAGGCAGTGTGTAAACGTGATTGACACAACGTGAGGTCGTACTCATATTTAACGTGCGAAAAGTTCGGACGAGAATTTCGGACTCAGTGTGCAAAGACCTTCAGTGTAGAACTACAGTAAGATCATGTTCACACACAACGCCTCTGCACTTACTCCCGATTTCTCTCAACATAGCAACACAATAGCTGTCTGTCAGTACATGGGAAAAAAGTAATCTGAATACATAACTTGCATTACTTGTAACGCATTACCCCCAACACTACCGATAATGTGTGCAAAATGATAAAATGAAATGTTCCCTTGATGTCTTCTCTAACGTGCAAAACCAGGGAAAAAAAGGTTTTTTTATAATGTTTAAACAACTGGACCTTTTAGATGTTCAAAGAACATTCAGTCTTATTGGGAACATTACTAAAACATTCCATATTTTTTTTGTTAGCTGGGGAAGTATGGCTTTTCTAAAGCACTGAAAGGCTTTGCTCTTGTATTGTTAGCAGTAGTTTATTTGCCAGTATTGTGAAAGCAATTATCACTTTGGAGGGGGCAGATTAGTTCGCAAGATGGCAGTCTCCTGTCCTGAGTACACAGAGCCATGTGGGCCAGCAAAGATCAGAGCCATATTCCTGATGATGACCTCGCTCCAAATCCACACAACACAGCCCGAGCGCTTCTACATCCGCTGGCTTTACCGTCCTTATGGGTTACACATACACACGCATGCACGCACACACACACACACACACACACACACACACACACACACACACTTCTGCTCCTGTCCCATTTCAGACCCAAACTCACTCGCTAGGAAGCGTCTCCTCAAATATTGACTGATGAGAGCTGATAAATCAGAGATTTAAAAAGTCCTAATACTCAAAACACATATTTGCTTAATATTCCTCACCATATATTCACATATGCATAATTGTATATGCATTTTTATTTAATGTACTTTTTATTCACTTATCTTTATTTTTTTTTTTTTTTATTATATGCCTAATCTTTGTATGTGCAGCTCAAAGCTTCTGTCACTAAGACAAATTGTGTTAGAATACATTTCATTCTGATTCTAATTGTAGAAGTGTTTTTCTCTGTAAAAAAAAAAAAAAAAAAAAAAAAAAAAAAAAACCTAAATTGGGAGGGGGTGTACAAACAAACAAACAAACAAAACAAAACAAAACAAAGAACATATGTTGGCATGACTTACTTATATATTTTTTTTTTCAGTAAAGAGTTTCGTGTCAGATCTCAATCTGTGTCCAGATTTGCACCAATTCATGAATATTCCATTCATTGTACAGAACTTTAGGAGAACATCTCAGACAGTTGATGTTTCAATGAATCACAAACCCACAGACTGAGCAATATTTTTTTTCAGGGTGATGACAGTCAGATAATGAGCTGTTTTGTGGTGAAGATACATTCTTTTGTTTTTCTCAGACAGGCTGTTTTTTTGAGGTTTGACTTTATGTTTTACTGTGTTTACTGCATCAGGAGACCAGAAAGACCAGCCATATGTACAAACAGAAGTGTGAGCTAGCCTGTTTAGAAAGCTGTTGTACACACACACACTGAGACATCAACAACTGATAGAGCGTCTATAAAAAAAGAAAAGAAAAAAAGACAGTATATTTGTAAACAGTGTTATTTCACCAAAATCAGTTGCTACATATCACATTAGTGCAAATCACACACCTGCATTATTTTCTAAATTTTGAACGTAAGTAGATTGTTCCCAGACGTCATTATTACACAAAGCAAAGGCCTTTTCCCCCTTTAAAAGCTTAAAACTTCAACACGAGAGTCACACTTCATCACTTAATATGGTCTTAATGTCTAGCAATCACAGATTTCAGGTACTGGCAGGTGCCCTGTTATTCTGATTCTTTATGTCATAAAGTCACAGGCTACTGGATGAACTCATTAATGTGGATTATGTTGATGGTGAGAGGAATAAAGGTGAAGTGTTGTGAAGAGGATCGAGGACTGAGGGCAGAAAAGCCCTAAAATCACAGGAGAGTTTGTGTGTGTAAGTGTATGTTTGGAAGAAGGGTTGAATGTGCTGAAATGATTATTGACCGGAGTCTATTTACTTCACACTTTTCAATGATTGCTGTAAAAGCAAAGGTGTCTGTTTAATTGCGGAGGCCAAGGCCTGAACAGCGAGTGTCAGGGGAGCTTCTGCCAACCACTGACTCCTGCACTCCAGTTTGACTTCTGCCTGTTCAAGGGTAAAGACCTCTACAGCTGCGCCATAAACACTCTGACTTCAGAACACACAGACTGCACCAGAAACAGCATCACACTTACACTGTGGAAGAATAGAAATATATCAATATCATACAAAATAAAATAAAATAAAAATGCAGTCTTTGCACAAATCAGTTTCATCTGAAATTAGAAAGTTGCACAATAAAGCATTAAGCAACGTGAAGGTAAAATCATGATAAATACATGACCTCAAAAATTAATTACATTTAGTAATAAGAATATCAGTAAACAAAGTTGAAACAAAGTTCATCAGCCTAACTCTACTTATCCTGTTTACTGTGGTTTAGTGGTTTGAAGTAACTTGCTGATTGACACAGTGGCCTTAAAAGTATTTGGACACCTAAGCAGCACTTAACAATGTCTGAATGTCATTGCATCCAATAATACAATTTAGATGCACAAATACTCTGTGCGTGCAAAACATATAATGAAGATCATGGGCTTTTAAATTATAATGCAATAGCAAAAAATGAATATTGTTTGACAATGTTTGATTGTGGTTAGTGGATCATGTTCATAGTTAGAGTGATAGACTACACTTGTGTTTCCTGACTTTATACATCCAATAAATCAAAATTGAAATAAAGTTCATTAGCCTAACTCTACTTACTCTGTTTACTGTGTTTTAGTGGTTTTGTAGTAACTTGGTGACTGACACAGTGGCCTTCCAAAATATTTTGACTGCTAAGCCACATTTAAAAATGGTACTTATTTTAAAGAAAGATGCACTAAGAATATCATTAGCTTTTAAAATATAAAGCAATGGCAAAAAATAAACAATGTTACTGTGTTTAATTGTTGTTGTGAACTTGTCAATCAACACAGTGGCCTTAAAAAATATTTAGACGTAAAAAAAAAAAATAGCAGAAACTCTCCATTTCATAATTACAAACGGAGCAGACGTCACACGGCTGTATGTGTGGAGGCAGTATTGCATTTCTGGCTGAAATCGGTGCAGTAAAGGCAGACGTCTCTCTCCTCAGAAGGTCACGGAGCTCATGGCACCAGGATGCTTGCTGCCTCTCTTCGATTGTCTGACTTTTTCTCCTTCATTACCGCTAGCAGCTGTGAATAAGACGGCCCCGCTCTCTTCTTCCCCCAGCTGAACTCGCTAAGTGCTGTTGTGCAGTTTTATCAGAGTAGCTGGAGGACTCCAGGGAGATGCACTATCTCCTCTGGCCCTGAAAATTGATATTGAACATGGGGGGAGAATCTCACGAGCTGGTAGCAATTAGCTAAAAAGGATTTGCAACTCTCTGTGATTCATCGCACGAGAGATCGAAGTCATTTAAAGAGACGATTTTGACTCGTCTTTTCAAGATACGGCTCTGTTAGTCCCTTACAGCTAGTGTGACATTTCCTATTTTAAGGCCTATTTCTCTTCTTGAAAAGTCGCAGTGTGCCGCTGCACAAACGGGGCCTTTGATTCGTTCGTGTTTGTGCACCTAACACCAGGCTGCGAGCTTCATATTGGCTGCTCCGGGTTTGACTTGTGAATTGGCGGAGTAATGAGACGAGGAGGAGAGAGTTCATTAAGAAAGAGAAATGTTTGCCGGGGCTTTAACAAACACATGGCTGCCGAACTGCAGTCAAGTCCTCGATCTGTGCTTTCTCTGCGCACTCGACAAATATTTCAGGCAATTAAAAGGAAATCTGGGCTCTAATAAACTCAGTGTTCAGCCAAGTTTCATTTATAGTGCGTGTGCACGCTGAGAGTTCATTCTAGTCCATGGCGTTTTGCAGACGTTTGTGTCCACATTAAAGAGACAGTGATAAACTGGTCCTCCACCTTCATCATTTTAATGCACAGGGTCAATTTATTTTTTAGCCAAGTGGGCTTTTATTAGATTTTTTATTTTTTTTTCACATTTACTGTGGCTGATTTTTGTATTGAGAGAATTTCCATATGTGTTGCCTATGCATATCAATGCAGTTTCACGTGTTATCTTTTTATGTGGTATTTATAATACCATATTCATGTTCAGAATTACATTTAGTAAGTATGTTAATAGCAAGTTTCCTCACAAACTGGTTCCGCTATTTGTCCACAATGAAAGATCACTCCTAAAAGGAAATATGTATGTAATATATCATTTGCAGTCATTCATTTCAGTTCAAAATGTCAATATGCTAGTTAAAGTTATTAGTTAAAACATTAAATTCTAGCACATTATAGTTCTAGTATTTGCTGTACATGTTTCTGTGGTGGAGGTTTTATGCAGTAACCAGACATCTTTAAATTCATTTTAAGGATTTAAGGATTAATTTCGTAACACTACTTGAATGATATTGTACATTGTAATGCACTATTTCTTCATAAATAATTGTCAGGAAAAAAAGTTAAAACACATTATAATATTTGCAGAGTCCTTGTTACATCTGAAATTGGTTGTCGTGTTTTAATGCATTATACTTTCTAAAGGTGTAACAATTAATTATACTATATTAATTCTTCGTGAGATCATACAATGCAGTAAATGTGCATTGCAAGGCATAAATACTGCACTTGTCCACAATGAAAGATCACTCCTAAAAGGACATATAAACATATATCATTTGCAGTCATTTGAGTCCAAAATGTCAATATGCTAGTTAAAGTTATTAGTAAAAAATATTCATTTCTAGCACATTACAGTTCTAGTATTTACGTTTCTGGTGGAGATTTTATGCAGTAATCAGACATCTTTAAATTCATTTTAAAGATTTAAATATTCATTTGGTCACACTTTATATTAGGTGGCCTTAACTACTATGTACTTACATCAAAAAATAAGTACAATGTACTTATTGTATTCATATTGTATTTCAAAACACTTTTGCTGCTATTAAGGTGGGATATGGGTAAGGTTAGGGACAGGTTAAGTGGTATGGGTAGGTTTAAGGGTGGGTTTAGGTGTAAGAGATAGGTCAGCAGTGTAATTATAAATGTAATTACGGATGTAATTACATAAAGGTATTATAAACAATATAAAGTACAATGTAAGAACATGTATGTACACAATAAGTGCATTGTACCAAATTATTAATTTAAATGTAAGTACATAGTAGTTAAGGCCACCTAATATAAAGTGGGACCATTCATTTTGTAACACTTTACTCGAATAATATTGTACATTATAATGCACTATTTCTTCATAAATAATTGTCAAAAAGAAGTTAAAATGCATTAATAATATCTGCAGAGTCCTTGTTACATCTGAAATTAGTTGTCATGTGTTTTAAATGCATTATGCTTTCTAAAGGTGTAACAATGAATTATAATGTATTATAACTATACAATTATCCGTGAGATCATACAATGCAGTAAATGTGCATTGCAAGGCATAAATAATGCACTAAAATACTTTTAGAATGCATTATAAAGTAAAATGTTACTATTAATTGTAATCAATAAATATCCAAATTACATTTTATTTTTATTGCTAAAAAAAAGTTGCATTCAACTGTAAGCATTCTAGGGTTAAACTACATGCATTTTGACTTCTTTATCTTCTGTTTTATTTCTCAGGGAGGGTTGCATCATGATAAATGTGAGTCAGATAGAACAAGTTACAATCATTTCAAAAGCACGCGGCCAACTCTCTTAGTTTTTAAATTCCATGTGCGATTACCTCCAGAGGAATTATCATAGAGGTGGTGTCCACAGTCTGCTGTCGAACACGACCCAAACAGACACAGATGCAATTAAAAACACTGCTAACGTACGATGTTTTGCATGCGCATGCGCGACGATCCGGATCTCATCAGCATGCACAGACTGGCAGGTCCGCCTTGGTGAAAGCTATCGTTTAAGAATTGAGCGGCGGCCATTAATAGAGCCCGAAAGATGACAGATGACTTCATATGCCATGCAAGCAGGCCCAGACAATAGCTTTAGCTATGACAGATTGCCTGGCTATAACCCACTTTATGTTAAACTCATTCTCACTGTCCAATTTCACAAGTGTAATTTTGTTCCTCTGCATGGCATTGTCCTCGGCGGACTAACCGAGTTCCTTTGGTAATGATTCCCTTTTCTATTGTATTGTTTTCTGCATAATCGGACCGGTAGTCAAGGGTTTGGGTGACACAGCCATCTGTCAAGTTCATTTGCTTTGTAAGGTGTGCTCGGAATAATGGTCCATACAACTGGAGGCTATCCGTTATCAAAGAAGAATATCCCCCGTACCTCGCTCGATGCGCCCGAGACGTTTCCCCCTCCTCCCTTCCTCTTATTATGCTATACCCTTGGCTCCATCACCTCATTTTTTTCGGCAGCTGTCACATGGGCATCTTGTATTATGAAATTTAAAGCCACGATTCAATTAAGGGTATGAGTTATCATCCTTACCGGCTCACCTCTGCTCCGTGGGGGCGGCTCCACAGACTGCAGCGCTCACCAGAAATGATCTGCTGCTCGTTGAGCCTGTCAGCTCTCATTTGGGAGAGTCCAGTTTAATCTGGACGGCGCTGAAATCTCATACTGCCACCGCTGCGTTTTCATCTGTCTTGCCTACGAGAGCCAAAAGTTGACTGCTGAAATATACTGTCTATATTGAGTGGGTCGTGGTGACCGGGACGGCGAAGGCGTGTGGGGAAGACCGTTCCAGTGTACCGAGGATACAGTCTGGAGTAGGCCGCTCCACGGTGGGACGTAAAAATTGGATGTGGATATTTTCCGAGGCTTATCTCTTTATTGTCGCCTTAACATTCTTTAATATTCGATGCGGAATTTGCCATGCAGAACCAAAGCTCATGGATCAGGTTGCACTTGCAATGTTGGACTCTCCGCTCTGTTCACAGTGGGCTTTCTTACAGAAGACAATGTTAAAACATGTTTCACAACCCAACGTTAAAATATATTAATAAAATTATTTATACATATAGTAGATCCATATACTCTTTACAAATATAGCATTGCCATCACTTGATCACCAATGGATCCTCTGAAGTGAATGGGTGCCGTCAGAATGAGACTCCAAACAGCTGATAAAACAATCCACACCACTCCAGTCCATCAGTTAACATCTTGAGAAGACAAAAGCTGAAACAAATCCATCAAGATGTTTTTTTTTTTTTTTTTAAACTTCAAACCATTGCTTCTGGCTAAAATACGAGATTACAATCCATAATAACGCTTCCTCCAGTGAAAAGGTTGTCCTGTCTGAATCAGGAGAGAAATCTGCACAGATCAAGCTCCCCAAAAGCAGATCAAAATAATCAGCTGTGACACTTCTGGGCTCTCCACGCAATCCTTATAAGTGGCTTTAGATTAGCACTTCATTTCAGTTGAGCTCAAACTGGCAAAAACACAAGGTATGTCCCAATTTGCAGACTTCCACAATATGCTATGCCATTTTGTAGTACACATAGTGCAAGTAGTGTGCTCACATTGAAAAATCCAATAAGAAAAAGTGCACTTCAAATACCTAGAGGGTGCACTTAACCAAAACAAATGAAGTGTGGGAAGTTGGACACTGTTGCAGCTTTCCTTATGTAGCTGGAGGGTCGACAATGTAAGATGACAAAATAATGTTTGGATCTATTATGCATGTCCTATATTTGCCACTTTGAATTTGATTATTAGAACCACAGTGTTCCTCAGTGTCGCCAATATTTGTCCTATATGAACATTCCGCATATCCAAATTCTTTGGACCAAATGAACCATTTTCATACAGATTGACAGATCCCCTGAGGTCTACTATGGTGGCATTCACCAGCAGAGATGGCAGTGCAGGAATGGACATGATAAAGCGTCAGGGAGCGTGAATGCCAACCAAATGGCTGCAGAAGCTCTCCAACGGGCTGGCAGAGAGCTGATCTGAGGGGATCCAGATCAGCTGTGCGGGGTATTGGGTGGTAATAGCCGCCACACTACCTGGCATTGAGGAGGTTCATTAGCTGAGTGTTTGGCCCCATTCAACGCATTGTGATGCCCGTAGCGTTTGGTGTCACAGCGCCCAGGCTTTTATCCACATCCTGGGAGACCTATTAGAGGCTATTTGCGATTATATGGTTGTGCTCTTAGGTGGGTTCAGTGCATGGCCTATATTTGACATTTGTGTGGTTGGGTGTAGCTTCCAAAATGAGCATAATGTCAAAAAATGATTAAACTGCCAGTGACACAAGCTACTGTTTTAGGCCTCATGTTTTCAAGCCTCAAACTGAGCATAATTATAATATGCATCGACTATATTAAAGAAATAGTTCACCCCAACAGTGACAATTTTCTAAAAATGTGCTCACCCTCAGGACATTTGAGAAGTAGATGAGTTTGTTTCTTCATCAGGTTTGGAGAAATGTAGCATTTCAGTCACTTGCTCAGCAATGGATGCTCTGCAGTGAATGGGTGCCGTCAGAATGAGAGTCCAAACAGCTGATAAAAACATCACAATAATCCATAAAAGTAAACTTGATCATTAGAAAAAAAAAAAAGAAAAAAAAAACTGTTTTGGCTTGTAAACGGTGCTTGCTAAACCAGACCACTTTTACACTGGAGGAAGTGTTATTATGGATTATTTTAGCCAGAACCAATGGTTTAAAGTTAAAAACGTCTTGATGGATTTGTTTCAGCTTTCGTCTTCTCAAGATGTTAATTGCTGGACTGGAGTGGTGTGGATTACTGTGATGTTTTTATCAGCTGTTTGGACCCTCATTCTGATGGCACCCATTCACTGCAGAGCATCCATTGCTGAGACACTGATGCAGTGACATTTCTCAGAATCTGTATGAAATTTTCCTTTTTTGGGTGAACTATTCTTGCAAGAATTAGGGTTTTTGCAATGCTGAAAATGTGTATCTTCAAGCGTCTGAGGTGTTTCTAAGAATCTTCAAGGAATAGCATCACTTTATTAAATTATGATTTAGGACATCAATAATTTAAGCCATGATAATCCGTATCAGTAATTGCTATTCATGATAAATATAATGTGAAACTGATCGCAAGAGTGGATTTCGCAGGGTTTCCAACATTTTCATCTATTATTTTTGATTCTCTCTCATGGCTGACAAATACATCAGTAACCACTTTAGCACTTTCATACAATCGAGCGAGCGATGTGTCTGCTGTGAGGTTTTATTAAAGTTTATTGGCCATGTAAAAACCACTCTGTAGAAAATAACTGGCTTCGTCTGTCCTGTCACCATGAATTTAGGTGCGGCGTCTATCCACTGCTCTCGAAGCCTCCAGTGGAGCTACAGGTAGGAACAGTCTTCTTCAATTAAATCTAATCATCCCTCTAAATCAATAATTGTGCTAAAGGCTGCCTTCAAATCTGGGAGGGATTCACTTCTAATGTGCTGATCCAGCTTGTCTGGGCCAGCCTCCTTGTGTACTGAAACCAAAGCAATTTAGTCGTTGCCTACGGGCCTTCTGGCAGTCCTGGAGTCGGACGCAGAGATACGATTTAATCTGATACATCTGTGTGCGCGCCGGAGTTAAGCGCGGCTAGAGCGGGGGCTATGTTTCAAGTGAGAAGTATTATCGCTTTCCTACAATAACAATGGCACAGAGCGTGGGGAGAGCTTGGAAAAACAGCTTGCGTCAACCTAATCTGACTTCTCCTCCTAGCCTGGGCCACATTGTGAAATCCAGCCTGGAGACGGGAAAACCTCGCCGCTGACCAATCGAGTCTCCAGCCTGCCAAAACAGACAAGGCCGAGGAAATGAAATAGGTGGGTTAGAGAGAATCCATGCGTGCGTTCGCATGTTCTTCTTGGATGCGAGTGCAACGGTGAGTCATATCCACTACTGTTTGTTCCAGACACCAAAATGTTGGTCCCAAAATTACCGACGCACTATTTTTTAATCAGACGGTGCATGGGGAAATCTGCAAATGAATCATTGGCACAGTGACATCACACCATAAATTCTTCTCGGCTCTGTCCACAAACGTCTAGTGTCTCGTAGTTTTTCATAGCTTTCTTTGCAGTAACAACACAAGCCTAATTTAAGAGATGCAAAGCTAGCAGGATGAGCTCAGTTTTTTTGTTTTATCTGGAAAAGAACAGAAGCTCCTCTGCAGTGTGGAACTGTGCAGTGATTAACCTCCCATCTAAAACACAGATGTGCAGTGAGTGTGCAGTTTACATATTGTGAAGTGCGAATATTGGGCTAAAATCAATGACAATATTTACTTTTGTTTGTATTTATATCACATCATGTATTTCTCAATTCAGTCATCAATAAATTAATTCCATACATAAATATATGACATATATTACCCAATACAAAGAATGATACTGCCATGTGTTACCTCTAAGGTGATATACAATGTTCACATACATACAGGTGCATCTCAATGAATTAGAATATCATGGAAAAGTTCATTTATTTCAGTAATTCAACTCAAATTGTGAAACTCGTGTATTAAATAAATTCAATGCACACAGACTGAAGTAGTTTAAGTCTTTGGTTCTTTTAATTGTGATGATTTTGGCTCACATTTAACAAAAACCCACCAATTCACTATCTCAACAAATTAGAATACTTCATCAGACCAAAAAAAAAAAAAAAAAAAAAACATTTTTAGTGAATTGTTGGCCTTCTGGAAAGTATGTTCATTTACTGTACATGTACTCAATACTTGGTAGGGGCTCCTTTTGCTTTAATTACTGCCTCAATTCGGCGTGGCATGGAGGTGATCAGTCTGTGGCACTGCTGAGGTGGTATGGAAGCCCAGGTTTCTTTGACAGTGGCCTTCAGCTCATCTGCATTGTTGGGTCTGGTGTCTCTCATCTTCCTCTTGACAATACCCCATAGATTCTCTATGAGGTTCAGGTCTGGTGAGTTTGCTGGCCAGTCAAGCACACCAACACCATGGTCATTTAACCAACTTTTGGTGTTTTTGGCAGTGTGGGCAGGTGCCAAATCCTGCTGGAAAATGAAATCAGCATCTCCATAAAGCTTGTCAGCAGAAGGAAGCATGAAGTGCTCTAAAATGTCCTGGTAGATGGCTGCGTTGACTGTGGACTTCAGACAACACAATAGACCAACACCAGCAGATGAAATGGCAGCCCAATTCATCACTGACTGTGGAAACTTCACACTGGGCTTCAAGCAGCTTGGATTCTGTGCCTCTCCAGTCTTCCTCCAGACTCTGGGACCTTGATTTCCAAATGAAATGCAAAATTTACTTTTATCTGAAAAGAGGATTTTGGACCACTGAGTAACAGTCCAGTTTTTTTTTCTCCTTAGCCCAGGTAAGATGCTTCTGACATTGTTTCTGTTTCAGAAGTGGCTTGGTAGCCCTTTTCCTGAAGATGTCTGAGCGTGCTGACTCTTGATCACTGACTCCAGCTTCAGTCCACTCCTTGTGAAGCTCTCCCAAGTGTTTGAATCAGCTTTGTTTGTCAGTATTCTCAAGCTTGTGGTCATCCCTGTTGCGCGTGGACCTTTTCCTACCCCATTTCTTCCTTCCAGTCAACTTTTCACTCAGTATGCTTTGATACAGCACTCTGTGAACAGCCAACCATTCAGTAATGACCTTCTGTGACTTACCCTCTTTGTGAAGGGTGTCAATGATTGTCTTCTGGACAACTGTCAGATCAGCAGTCTTCCGCATGATTGTATAGGCTATTGTGTTACCATTTTGAAGGTTCAGGAAACCTTTGCAGGTGTTTTGAGTTGATTAGCTGATTGGTATGTCACCATATTCTAATTTGTTGAGATAGTGAATTGGTGGGTTTTGTTAAATGTGAGCCAAAATCATCACAATTAAAAGAACCAAAGACTTTAACAACTACAGTCTGTGTGCACTGAATTTATTTAATACACGAGTTTCACAATTTGAGTTGAATTACTGAAATAAAGGAACTTTTCCACGACATTCTAATTTATTGAGATGCACCTGTACATTCTCTGGGTAGATATGAGAATTTGTACATATGTTAATAATATCGATACGATATATATATATATATATATATATATATATATATATATATATATATATATATATATATATATATATATATATATAGCTTACACTTTATTTTGATAGTCCACTTTAGACATTCTACTAACTATAAGTAACTTTGTAACTACATGTCAACTACATGTCAAACAATTCTCATTAATTTGCAACTACATGTCTACTAACTCTCAGAGTAGACTGTTAGGTTCAGGGTTAGTAGAATAAGTTGACATATACTTGCAAAGGTTCTCATAGTCAGTATATTGTATATTGTATATTGTGGACCCATCAAAATAAAGTGTTAGAATATATTAAGCAAACAGACTACTAATACTCTAATGACTGCTAGTTGACATGTAGTTGCAAAGTTATTTCTAGTTAGTAGAATGTCTAAAGTGGACTATTGAAAAATAATGTGTGTGTGTGTGTGTGTGTGTGTGTAGCCATTATAAATAGCAACCATATATGTCAACAATATACATTGTTTATATGTGCAACTTTATTAAAACAACATTAAACACACACACACGGCATATACAGCAATCTAATCTATACAGTCTGACAGTAATCTATCTATCTATCTATCTATCTATCTATGACAAAGTTCAAATTACTAGTAGTTTTCAAATATTGTTTTTACTTCATATGACTATGTATTTCATATGTGGAAATTTAATATATGTTGCATAAGGATGAACTTTAATGAGTCAATTTCGACCAAATGTCAAAGTTTTTACAAATGTTCACTGCGCAAACAAATTAAAATGTCTAAAATCAAATTAAACAGTCTCTGTTCTTAGTAAATGATGAGAGAATTTAAATTTTTCAGTGATATATTCCTTATATACACATGTAGCCTGTCATCACTAAATCACCAACAACAAGACTGTGTAAAAATATCTCAATTTAAAACGAAACATTACTTGATACCATTCAGTTAGAGCACAGTGGATATTTAGCACTTTTCTTCTGCAACTGTAAGATCCTGCCGTGACAGCAAGCACTAATATCTAATGATGTTCACCAGTCTTCTCTCTGAGGATGTGACTGTGTTCCCTCTCGACTTATGGATAATACGGCTGGTCCCTCATTCCCACGCGCTCTTTATATGAGCTAAGTCACCAGAGGATATGTCTCAGACGGTGAATGACCATTATCTGTTTCAAATGCTTCAAGGGGCTCGCGATAAGAATTTCAGAGCAGGGCGGCAAAGGTTAAAAGGAGAGATAGTTCTTGTCATCGTTCATCTAGTGGATGGAAGAGAGGCAACGGGAATGGCGCGATATCTTAAAATAGGCGAGTGATGGAGGCGAAGAGCAGATAGACACTTTAAGCAGCTCAAGTCACAGTTCAACAACCACTAGTGCTGTAAGACAGGACAGTTCAGCAGGATCCGCATCCAAGTTGGCCCGTTCTCCAACATATGAAGCTGCCTATTTCACCGATGATGAATCTCAGATGACGTGGAGCCAAAAAGAGCTTCACGACTGTTTGTTGGCATGTCTCCAGTGTGAATATGGATATTTGTCCAATAATGACTCCTACTCAGTAATAATTAAAAAAAATAAAATAAATAAATAAATAAATACAGTTGCTAGTTGGTGAGTTTATTGGGTTACACTTTATTTTGATGGCCCTCTTTAGCCATTCTATTGACTGTAAGTAATTTTGCAACTACATGCCAACTAACCCTCATTCATTTGCAACTATATGCAACTACCCCTCATTAGATTATATTAGTAGTCTGTTAGGTTAGAGTTACGGGGAGTAAAATAAGTTGATATGTACTTGTAAACAGTACTGTGTAGTAATTACATGTAATATGGATTACGTAATCAGATTCCAAAAACAACAAAAAAAAAAGTACTTCTAGTTAGACTATATCACATTTTAAAATACTTGTAATCAGACTACAGTTATTTGTTTTTCTTTTATTGATTGCATGATTACATATTAATATTATATATTATAATAAGCATAATTAAATAACATTTGCAAGTTCACGGTTCTCCAACACTGGTTAATGGTCATATGACATGCAGGCAAACACATATTTCTTCTTCTTTAGCAAGTGTTGATTGTTGTTGTTATTTTACATTTTTATGAATTGATTAATTATTAGCGTTTCATTAAATTCATGAACCCCCTTCATGAGCCCCAGTTTGGGAAACCTTGTTGTAATGTAATGTTTAATACCCTTCATGCTGTTAATAACATTTAATGGAATGCATTTTTATTCTCTTTGTATTTTTCATATCTATATGGTGCAATATTATCCTTTTAAAAGCAATATGATGAGTTAGGTCAAAAGTAATTAAAAGTAATCTAAAAGTAGTCTGATTGTATTACCTAAAATGTGTAATATAATGGATGATATTACTAACTACGGTTTTTGTCATGAAATCTGGAATCAGTAATGATCTACAATTTTTAAGTAATCTACCCAGCACTGCTTGTAAAGTTACTTATAGTCAGTTGAACGTCCATCAAAATCAAGTGTTAGCAGATATTAAGCAGACAGTGTCTAATAATACTCTAATGACTGCTAGTTGACATGTAGTTGCAAAGTTACTTCTAGTCAAGAGAATGTCTAAAAGAGACCATTAAAAAATTCAAGTGTTATTGCCAAGCTGAATCAATTAGAAATATTGAACAAAAGTAAAAAAAAAAAAAAAAAAAAAAAAACACCTTGTGATGTTTAGCACTGTTCAGAAGTCCATTGCAGAATGTTTGAGCCATGAATAACTCGTTTATAGAGACTGCATTAAACACTTATCAGAAGAGTGCGTTTCATTGCATACATAAATGAAGCAAAAACTCCCTTGTTGGCCCATGATTTAATTTTTATCCAAATGAGTCAAGTGAATGTTCTTTTACAGGCATCTCCTTGAGAAACAATTCCTGTCTGAATTGACTTTAAATGATTTAAAAGTTATAATTTGTTACATAAACCGAGAATAAAACATTTGTCTGAATGAATCAGCCTGGTTCAAAGAAAACACAGCTGGATAGACAAGGTTATGCAGGTATCCCCAAACGCCTAAGTGACAGGGGTCTAGGAATGCTGTAATTATCAGGCTGATTAATATCTAGTCAGCCCAAGGCCAGACTCTGAGGGAAGCTGGAGTGTAAGTGAGACTTTAATAAGTGTTTTGCTCAGACAGCTCCTCCAGCAAGACCTCACAATCCATATCATTCAGCATTTTGGAAACTAACTGCTAATATTTTGACCCTAACCTCACTGCATCTTCAACCCTCAGAGACCCTCGCTGAGTGCGAATGACTCGAATCGCTGTCGTATCTCCACTCATGAGGAAAAACTGTCCTTATCTAAGCCCCACTCTGTCAATACCTCATTGTTCAGATAGGAGCATTAAAAAGAGCTTTAATTGCTGCTAGCCGCACGCTCATTGAAGTTCACACCGCAGACCCCATGCTAGGATCTATTCATGCATATCATCTTTATTGAGGATAATCAAAACCATGGACGGTGTTGAACCGAGTCCAAAGGGTTCGGCGGGATTTATTTATTTTGAAACGCGAGCTCTCAGAGAAAGATAAAAATGGTTCATGGGAATCAGCTGATTAGCTAATAGGTATTATTAGCGATTACTCTTGTCCTACTTGGGAGGAGATTAGCAAGTGCCAGGAGAGAGACAGACACACTGCATTCCAGCGCAGTGAGAGAAGAGGCAAGGTGTTCATAGACATGAACCCGCAGTCAAGCACTCATTTTCAGACAATTCATCAAGCCCACATCTCATATTTCAAAAGCCTCTCGTCCTCCCACACCTGCACATGTTTTACATATTTTTTTGTGGTGTGTCTAACAGACAGTTGTTTGTCTTGCAATGTAAATCTGTCTTTTTTAAAGGATGATGAATATACATCACATAATTCCTGATGCTTTGAGCCCGTTCATTCATGCAGCATGTTTTAAACGTTTTATGAGAGAAATGATGTTCAGAACAATACAAAACTGGTAATAAACCTCTTTCTACATTTTCAACTTACTATTTGATCTTTCCACCTTTTATATTCAGATAACCTCAAACGCTTTACACAGTAATTGATTTGCATGAAATCATTAATATTAAAATAAATATTGAACTTTGACAGAAATAATCTAGTAAAGAATGGTTCAGTGAATCTGCTTTTTAAACACTCATTAAAACTAGCCAGAGAAGCTTGATAATTTGTGTCAATATTCAATCTAATATTAGCTATAATAGGTTTTACGCCTATTTTTACACTTATGCCTTTGATAATATCCAATACATACCTCAATATTTAGGTTTTTAATTCACAATGGTAAATTTTATTTTATTTTATTTTACTTTACTCAAAGGAACCGTAATTCTGACCAAATTTGTGGCCAAATTCTGGCCTTTTTAGCAAAGTAGATACAAAATGCTTAGAGTATATATACATACATGAACAGTATACATATTTATTTAAAGCTGCAGTCCGTAGCTTTTTTTTGGTTAAAAATGACCCGAAATCAATATTTGAGAAAGTACATAACCAGCCAGTGTTCAAAACTATCCCCTTACTTTAGCCCGATTCACAACGGTTAGCTTATAATAATGTTTTCTAATTTGAGTGGCACGGGTAGGTTTCCGCGGGAAATTCGAGCATGGCACTGCGTCATTACGTCACATCTGTAAACATGAAGAAGTTGTCCCGGCTACTAGGCTCTGGCACGTGAGGATCCTGCAGGTGGAGGATCATTTATAGCCTTTTCTCACAGCAGCTCGAATAATTAAATTTATCATTTTGATGGCGGATTGTAATCCAGAAAGGATTATGTGTTTATGAAACACATGTGAATGAAATTAAATTATATTCCAGTTTTAAATGTGGTTCTGATTACAGATAGCCAACGTGGGATTTTGTATTTTAAATAGAACCAGTTTGAAGGAAGATTAATTTGCTTTTTGGATTAAAAGAATTTCTTAATATGAAATTTGAACGTATGACAATTAGATATTAGACTGTACAGAAACTGAAATCTACAGGCTAATACTATACTCATAGTCACGCAATGCTGATGTTGTTAACATTAATAAATTGAGAACAAAGTATAATAATAATACTTTGCACAGTTAGATGTGATATGAGCAAACTGATCTTTAGATTTAATCACTGTTGGTAGCGCGATTTATTGTAATGCTTTTTTTCCTCAGTTGGGCAGAACAAACGTGGCAGACTTGTTACTTACTTGTTAAGATGGCAGATTACGGTGAAAATTCTGATTTGGGTCATATATTCCAAGACATAGGCAGTAAATATCCACACCGGTGCAGTGACTGACAACTACACATTCACCTCAAAACATTAGATTCATCCGCGCTGGAGCCGTGCCCGAACACCGGATCACAACCCCGCGCACGGAAGATCATTCCGCAAGAAACTGCAATTCCAGGGTTTCAAACATAGAGGGCGACAAAGAGGTAAAAGTTACGGACTGCAGCTTTAAATAATCAAGTTATGTTTTTCACAATTTTCTTTTCAGTAAAGCAGGAGTGACCAATCCTGCTCCCGCAGAGTTTAGTTCCAACCCTAATTAAACACACCTGAACCAGCCAATCAAGGTCTTCAGGATTACTAGACACTTCTAGACAGGTGTGTTGAGGCAGACTGGAGTTAAACTCTCCAGCATATTGTCCTTCCAGGCAATAAATGAACACAATAATGAATGATGAATACATTAAACAACACCAACATACTAACAATGGAAAGGTTTTTGTGTTGTATTTTTTTTTTTTTTTTTTAAGTTTCATGTACAGACAACAACATTGTCTAAATGATCCCTGCTCACACAGATTCATCATCACATTCTTTACCAGTGAGTTTAAAACAGATAGAAAATTAAAACAACAGCTTTTGTGCTCCCATAATCATTAGCTAAGAGACAATGAAGTAACACAAAACTAGTCTAATGGCAATGTATTTAATGAATTTCGTAGCTGAATTGCTGCTTTGAAATAATCACAATGCTGTTTAATTTTATATCATCATAAAATCATCAAAACTATATTGTGAATAGTCAGTATCACCCAGCTCTAATTGTTATATAATTAACAAATCAAAAGCGCTCTTGGCGTGTTACTTTTCCTTATGCCAACTCTGGAAATTTAGCGTGGTCACTTGCCAGCAGCACCAGAGGGCCCAGAACAGCCTCACCAATTAACAGCACAGCAGGATTCATTGCCCTGCTTTTAACAATCATTATAGATTGAGGGCGAACATGTGTTGATGGTTAATTTTATTTCCAAGAGAGCACGGAACAATTAGCCTCTTAAAGTGTGCTAGCAATAGTCTACATACAGCTAGATTGGCTCTTGAATTGGACTGGGAGGAGAAAGAGAGATTTGGGCTTCTAGTGACGTCTACCGATCCCACGTCACTCCTCTCCCTATCAGCCAGACCGAAGAGGTTGGGTTACCAGCTTGGGTTCACACATATTCATGGACACAGCTGGGACAGTTTAATGACTTAATTCTAGTTGATTACTCACCCCAGTGCAGCTGACCGAACTCCATCACGGACTCTCTCCGAATGGCTGAGTTATGGTCAGTTTTGGGCGGGGATGTGGGAGCCGGAGAAAGATGGACAGACAGGTGCACCAAACAGTAAACTGCAGTAAAGCGCTGGGTTGAGTTGCACCAGCCATTTGAAAGTTATTTCTTAAATTGGAACGCAAAGTCCACATTAGAAGCTTAGTACTGCTGGCTTGTTTGTAACTCTTAATTCAGTTGCACCATTTGTTCTCAAGGTGGATCATAACTAGTAGTTCATAAGCTCTCTGTAAAATAATGCATAGTCACATAACATGACCATTTACCTTCAATGATCTAATAGCAGTCTTCAAATTCGTGAGCAGTTTTATAAATGCCATAAATTTCAGTTTACCCAGTTAAAGCTGGAGTATGCCGTTTCTTCGCTACTAATGTGACCTAGCGAACTACAAAATTGAAACATGTTTTCAAACAACTTTTGCAATCAACCACTATTGTGTTTCACGCATTCCCCAACTCAAACATCACAAACACAGCTCTTCAGCTCTTATAGGTCTATAAAAGTGAAGGTATGTCTTCACAGGTAAAAGCGGGCTATTGTCAATAAAAGGTCCAACATATTAGAAATAACTAGAAGTTTAGCTTACCTGTCGAGACAAAAGTTCGCCATATCAATTGAAACCCAAACATTCCATTTAATTCCTCCATCTTGTAAAAACACTGCCAATGTTTACCCTTGTTTTACCTCATTGTCTGTGTATTTTGGCAAGACTTTGAATTTTGGCTTGAACTTCTGTAACAGAATTTGACAGGCTTCTGTAAATATTTCTGTTACGTTTCAACTAAGTTTAATGGAGCGTAAGTTGTAACTTGGTGCCCTTTTACGTCACATCAAGACTATGTTGTAACTGGTGCAACCAGCCCCTGTAGATGAAATGATCTCAATCTGGATCTGGTCGTACAGTCCAGGAATATAGAATGGATTTTCAGAAAACTAGCCAATACAGTTTGTTACAGAATTGCATATTTGCAAGATGTTCTTTGTTATTAGCCAAGTTGTTTTTTGCAGCTTGAGTAGGTTTAATTAATTCAAACCTATAGAATCTACCACACAGCAATGCACATTCCAGTGGCATGGCCGTACTATGAAAACTTGGCCTAGCTATATTCTTGTGGACCTTGAGGACCCTGAAATGTCAAAAATTTTCCCTACACGCTACTCCTGAGTGTCTTTATTTCAGCTACAGTGCCAACGACTTATTCAGAGCTTCAGAGCTTCAGAACTAGTGGCTTTTGCATGTGCAAATGAATTCACTCAAAACTATTTACTGCCCTGGAGCAGCTAATGGGAAACAAGGGTAAAAACATGAAGACTGTTTTCAGGGATTTCCTGCTGGCTTCCAATTTGTCTGAAGCCCCCGCGACCAATAATTTATTACCTTGCTGTTTATAGCTATTGATTTCACCCACAGAGCCTCCTGACATCCAGCATTGGGGTTTGAGATGCAGAGGGCAGGGGCTGCTCCTCCTGGTGCTCCAGGGTCAGGTAAGGTAGCATAGGGGTCTGCTCGGGGTCACACGGCCCCAGCAGGAGAGCCCGAGAGTGGGCAGAGTGTTTGCGGATTAAGGACCTTAGGACCAGAACCATCCACGTACCACCAATTAAGCCTGACTCTGCCCCGCTGATGCGGGACACCACAGGGCCGGGTCTTGGGCCCCTTGTTGATTATGCATTTGCATTGTTCCCAGATGTGTAACTAGGCAATTGTGCTGGGCCATAAAATAGCATGGCTGCTTAAAAGGGTTTGAAAGGGAAAAGGAGGCAGGCTTGTCCATTCATTTACCTCAATGGTGTCAATCTCCCACAAACACTATTACAACCTTAAACCAGCAGAATGAGGAGCAAAGCCATGGCTCCCACTGAGGAGGAGTTGGTGAAAGAGACAGTAAAGAAGGGAGGGGAAAACCTAAACAAAAAGGACAACAAGAGGAAAAGGGAAATTAATGACTCTTCACATATTGCCTGTGTTTCTTTTGTGGAGGCCAACAAAAGAGAAGCCGGTTCGAGAGGATCTGGGTGTGAGAGCCAGTGGACATCAGGCCTGTAAATTCCACAAAACATTAATAACTTCATTACATGGCATTTACCAGCCAGAGGTGGTGGAACGGAGTATCCCACTTCCACATGCATTTATCCAAGAATCAGCACTTCTCACCCTTCTCCTTTTCTCTCTCACACCCTCTCTCTTTCCCCATCTTTCTTTCTGTCTTCTAAAGGCAGAAAGGTCAAACCATTACATCGTCTGAATGAAATGTTCCTGACTTCCTCTGATGTATAGGCGACTGGCCTGGAAGCCACTGGTATTGTTCAGGTGTGTAATAATTAATGCAGCATTGGAATGGTTCTCCTGGGATGAACGGAGGGGCGGGAATGCTGTCGATTCCACACCCACTGAGGTCGACGACCGACGCCGGATCAAAAGGCCAAAACGGGAAGCCAAAGAGCAATGCTACAATGCTCAGTTTACTTATTTGCTATCAGTTGTCTTATTGAATTGAACACACCCTGCTACGTCCTGGTTAAATCTGTAATATAAGTCAGAGTAAAGCGTCTATGTCTATCTCTATAATTAAATAAAGCCAAATAAACATCTGCTAGTACAGTGCCATATTACAAAACCACACTGCGAACCCACATTGTACTTATTTACTGATTACATATTATACATTAACCATTCCTGAGTGCCATTATTCCCAGAGAAGTGAAAATGTTTGTGTGAGATCATTAAACAGGCATTAAACTCCCCTTAAATGAGAAGGATAGTAAATGTCTGTTAATTGGTTAAATGTATGTTAGGACACTACAACCGATTTAAAATAAAATACTGTAAAATTTTTAATTTTTTCAATTTTTAATTTTTTTTTTTTCGAATTTATGGTGAAAATCTATACTATAACAAAACAAGGCATTTTTAGTGTAAATAAAATATCTAATAAAATAAACAAAGAATATTTAATATTTATTAAAACATTAAAATAAATAATCAAAAGTAAACATTATCCATGTTTTTAGTAAGCAAAATGCTGTCATCTTATAGTTTATGACAGCAAAATGACTTCCCCAGAAGTCCCTGCATGACAAACTATATTTAACGAGTGTAATTTAATTAATTTGTGTCATATACTTGTTAGCAGTGCATATTGGGTTTGCAATTAAGTTGTTTGGTTTATTGCATTATTTTGACATGCTTTATGTTACCCTGATGGTATGTTGTGTTTGTAACACTGCACTCTGTCTATGTTTAATAATTATGGTTCAGTGGAAGAGTGCTTTTATTATGACTTATCTTTTTCATGTGTGTGCATGCTTAAAACTCTGCATTAAGTCATACATGCAATAAAATACTTGTGATGCATGTGGACGCACACAGAGTGAAATAATGTGGGCAAGCAGAGACATGAAACTGCAATCAAGTCTTTGATGTGAGCCTCAGGCTACAAGTCAACCTGAACCACCTTTACAAGGAATTATTCATAATTGCTGCATGTTCATACAAAGACATGTATTGTTTCCTTCTCAGATTCCCATTTTAAAAATATATTCCTGTGAAGGAGCATTAACCCGTTTCTCTGTTTGACCTACTTTGTTTGAAGAAATGATCATTTAATCAAGCCCTCCTCACGTCTGAGGCTGTCCTTCTGCGTGAGTCAAAATACTGCAGCGTCTATATGTGTTTATTGTTCCTTTGCAAACATCTTAAGGTGTTAAACAGCCCGAGCAAATTGATTTATGACCAAGATAAACATTCCACAGTGCTTCTTTCTTAATTCCAGGAAGCTGGCGCTCAATAATCAACCCCTGCCACTGTTGATGGAAGACATCAGGATTCACACAATACAGCGTGTTAAACATCAAACTGAAGTGTGAAAGACACATCTCTGATATCTAACTCTCTGACTGTGATTCCTTACAGAAGCTGCTGCTGGTGACACTTCCACTGAAATTCCAGCAGAAATGAGCCTTACGAGGTAACGGCACATTAAGACAAGATAATTAAAGGTCTTTGACAGCATGAACACACAGTCGAGTGAGAACAGCTTTTATTTAGGTTCACTAATGGGCTGTCGAATAATGAGAGCCGTTGTTAACTTTAGGAATCCTTTTCCTCATTAAGACTCTTCTAGAAACGATCATTGTTCCTGTCTCTGTTCCTGACTAAATCACTCTCATCTACATCCCTCTGTTTCAACAGTTAGGAACAATAATATAATGTTAAATATAATATTAAAACTGGCAAAAAAAAAAAAACCCTCTACAAAATTTCTAAAACATTACCTAAAACTAATTTTTTTTTTTTTTTTTCATTTACCAGTTAGTGAAACAAAAGAACATCAGGCAGAATGGCAGAATGTAAATATTCAGTTTGTTTTTATTTGTTGCATTTTGTCCTTGTTGGCAGTACAAATCATCATCAGTTTGGCTGGAGAAAAAAACAAAGGCTGCGAAGTTCTGCTTAAAATCTTTTTGTGTGTGTGTGTGTGTGTGTTTCAAGGGACAAAGAAAATAACCAGAATGGCATGAGGGCGAGTAAATGATGAAAACTTTTTCAGTTTTGGCTGAATGATTCCTTTAAAGCAGCCAAACAGGAAGTGATTTCCGTTTGTGCCCTTGGAGAAGTGAGATCCCCACATCAACAATGTTTGGAATAATCAAATAATCAATCAGTTAATTAATTAGTCTGGTGAATAATTGAAGGTCTCAGTCCAGACTTCCTCTCTGATCTCTAAGAAGTTGGCGCCTGAGTAAGAGCATCGGACAGCGATGTATACATCGCTTTAATCAGCGCTTTGATCTACTCTACAACACTCGTATAAGTCAATTAAAACTAGGCTGACGACGATGAATTATGCAGCACATTTATTAAAACATTTATCAGCCAGACTTATTATAAATACATGACTTTGGTAAAGACTGCAGGCGCAGATGAATAGGTCAGTTTATTTGCCATCCCACTTGCTTTGTTGCTCCAAGTTTGTTGTTTGTCTTTCAGTGAACCTCAACAAGACTTGCCTTGTTTCATCACGCCTGTTTTTTGATTAAATGACAAATACGGGATGATTCGCCACACAAGTGCAAGTGCCTTTCTGTGGACGTTTTCTCACAGTCTGACGTATGAAAATATGCTTGGCTTTGCTTTGTCATCCTGAAGGCATTGCAGCAGCATGCAGGCCAGCACACGCGTGTGCTTCGACATCTGCCCACAGGAAACATCTCGCACCCAACTGATCCGGCACAGACACCGCAGAGCTTGCAGGCCTGGAGATGTCAGATGCAAACCCTCACAGTCATGGAGAACAGAAAAAGATCAGCCTCAGAAACTCAGGGAAAGACCACGACCGTCATCGTTGGCTGAGAACTGTGATGGCAAACGAACAGAACTCAGCAGCGACTGTGAGCATCTATACATGAACATGACTTTCCCCTTATGCTCCATATTCTGGTTCAGCCTTTATTCTGAACAGACGTTTGCTCCACAGCTATTGGAATATTCCTGTATAGAACAAAAGAGCATTGTCTTGTGTGAATACTGGAGATTATGATACATTTTGAAGCACAAAAGCAGTCATAAGTAGCACAGATACATTTGTAGCAATAGCCAACAATACATTGTATAGGTCAAAATTATTGATTTTTCTTTTATGCCAAAAATCATTAGGATATTAAGTAAAGATCATGTTCCATGAAGATATTTTGTAAATTTCCTACCGTAAATACATCAAAACTTAATTTTTGATTAGTAATATGCATTGCTAAGAACTTCATTTGGACAACTTTAAAGGCGATTTTCTCAATATTTAGATTTTTGCACCCTCAGATTCCAGATTTTTAGAAACAGAATCAGAATGAGCTTTATTGCCAGGTATGTTTACACATACCTGGCAATACATAGTAGTACAAGTACATTGTAGTTAAGGCCACCAAATATACAGTAAAGTGTGACCAGAAAAACAAATAAATAAATATTCTGGAATATTAAGGATTTTTGAGTTCTCCGTATGCATTGCAGCCTAAATTGCTTTGATTATTGTTCAGCTGTTTGCTGACTTTATTATTATTTGTTATTGTTAGTCATGGCTATCAAAATAATAAAGGAATTTATTGAATTACTAAATGAAAATTTGCTGAACAAGAAATCTGTTAAATGCAAAATGTCTCATTCAGCTGATAACTTCGTCAAGACAATTTTATTGGCTGCATGGCACATTTTGCATTTACTGAATGAACAAACTCAAATGGACAAAAAGTTTTTACTTACTGCAGTTATTAAGAGAATATTTCAGAGAACTAAAAAAAAAAAATGAATTCATTAAGTTGCCTCAGATTTTGTACATTTCTCAAGATTTTTATTTTTTTATTTTTTTAATTTTTTTAAAAAGAGTTGCCACTTTCAATTGAATATAAAATGTATTTCAGGTCAAGATCAAATGGATATATTGTTTCTTTATTTGTTTTTCCAATTAAAATTGAGATGTTTACATGAAGACTTTTATTCTGACTGAAGTATTATTTGGATTACTGACAGATAGCTATAGTTGTGAGAGTCAAGCAGTCTTTTGCCACATCAAATACACTGTTGCTTGAGATGAAGAAAAAATAAGAGAGAGAGAGAGAGAAACTTAAATGCCATTTGATCTTCTAAACCTACTTTTGTGGAGAAACAAACAAGACCTCGTCGCCACATCAGACGCTCGTGACCGAAGCGGCCCACTCTCGCCACACAGACACACTCCTGTTCCTCCTCCTCTCTCTGTTTCTTTTGCCTTTGCTCTTTTCTATTTGATTGAAGGCTCTGATCCTCGCAGGCACAACAAATTATCCTTCACTGCAGGAATGAGGAGGTGGCAAAGGTCAGCCTAGACTTCTGTTAATTGGAGCTGTGAGTTAAAACCGCAGAGACAATTACTTTGTAAGTGTTTTCTCTGCTCTTTCTTCTCTCCCTCCTTGGTTCTCGGGGCCGTTTGGAACCTGTTGACACAGATTATGCAGGTGGATCTCCCCGGAGGGAGTGCTGGGTTCATCGCTCTCTCTCCGAGCCGAATGGCTGCTGGCCACATCTGCTGGGCTCTGATAGTGCAGCCGCCCTCCCTCTCACAAACCGTTCCATTAGCCCCGCGACAAGAACATTCCTCACCGCCATTCACACCATCTTTCATGTCCATCTTGTTTCTTGCCAAATGCAGATTTCTGCGCCTCCTCCTCCTCCTCAGGCCCTCGAGCGCTCAAACGCTCCGGACGCTGGCGTTGTTGAAATCGGTAGGGATGGGCGTATGGATCCTGAAGCATTGATATAGTGGTGGCCAAAATGATCAGAACACTAGTATTTTCAGCAGCTAAAAAATGGTTTAAGTCAGTTATTTTTATCATTTGCTGTAGTGTGTCAGTATAGGAAATATCAGTTTACATTTCCAAACATTCATTTTGCCATTAATTGTAAAAATTCAGTGATATTTTTGTCTGACAACAGCCAGTGCTCCACACAGAGATCTGATCTAATCATCATCCAGTCTGTCTGGAATGACATGAAGAAACATACTGAAAAATGATTCATTGAATTTACTATATTTTTTTATTTATTTTATTTTTTTAAGGTAAGTGGTTGCAATCAATTTATTTTAGCTACATTTAAATAAATTTAGTTGACTAACTTTCAACAAAATTTGTTTATTTAAATATAGCTAAAATAAATTGATTGCAACCACTTACCTTAAAAAAAAAAAAAAAAAAAAAAATCATTTTTTTCAGTGCAGAACAAACTGAGACAGACTAAATCCAGAAGATCTGTGGCAACGTCTTCATGATGCTTCAAGAAACCTACCCGCAAAGCTTCCTGAGAAACTATGCGCAAGTGCACCGAGGGAAAAAAGCTGCTTTAAACGCAAAGGATGCTCACACAAAATATTGATTTTAATTTAGTTAATAGAAGTTAACTGATAAAGAAAAATCTATTTATGACATTATTTTTGAAATCATCCTCATTTTACAGCATTTTTATACAAGTGCCTAAAACTTTTAACAGTACTGTAGCTTTGCAGGTAGGTTTCTTGAAGAATCTTGGAGACGTAAATAAAGGACTTAAAACCATTTTAGCTGCTGAAAATACTAGTGTTCTAATCATTTTGGCCACCACTGTATAAAGATACTGATGCGTGTATCAAAAGTATCGATACTCAAATTAAAAAGATTGATACTAAGGTGTGTTTTATTTACCACTGATTTTAACAACAAAAATTTAATGCATACAACATGCATTGAATTAGATGAATAATTGTGTAGGATAGAAGTATTTTCCTGCTCATCTGAACACATGCAAATGTTGCAAGACAGAATCGATCAATCACAGAGTGTGTTCACTCACTTCTGACAGTGCATTCTGTGTTTCCCAAAAGTATCATAAGAAAGCATTGAAGCTTTTGGGAACAGCAGCCCAGAACAATCATTATCAGAGGACAGATGTAAACATATGTTTTAGTTACAGTATTTCACAATAAACAAATTTAAATTGTAGCCTACAAAGTTTGTGCAATTACATTTATTTAAACTGAATGTTAAAAGTTCATATTGATCATGCTCTATTCCGTAATGTTAACATAAATCATACACTGTCAGAATAAAAAAGTTGAATTGTATGCATGCAACAGTCTGTCACTGGCAGTCCCTTATGAAAATAAACCATGGTTTTACTAAAGTGGCCATAGTTCAATTATAGTATTTGTAGATTTATGTTTATTTACAGTAAACATATTTTAAGCATGTGTAAACAAAAAAATTTACCTAATAAGTTATATATCTCTATCTTGAAGAGGTGAGGTGTCCAAGTCGCAACATCTAACTACTGGGGTGCCTCAGGGCTCAGTTCTTGGACAACTTCTCTTCTCTGTCTACATGGCATCCCCACCTGGTGGAATGACCTGCCCAACTCAATCCAAGCAGCTGAGTCCTTAGCCATCTTCAAGAATCGGCTAAAAACACATCTCTTCCATCTTCATTTGACCCTCTAACTCTAGCTCTCTCTATTCTAATTATATTCTTAAAAATAATAATAATAATAATAATAATAATAATAAAACTAGCTTTTCTAATCTTTTTGTATTCTATCTGTTTTCTTTTTATGTATTATACAATAACAAAAGCAAAAAAGGCCTCTAACACTAGCTTGTTCTATTCTTTTTTATATACTCTCTGTTTTCTTTTTATTTATTATATAATTAAAAAAAACAAAAAACAAACAAACAAACAAAAAAAATACCTTGCTACGTGTACTGCGTTAGGCTAACTGAGACTTGTTATAGCACTTGTATATCATTGCTCTTTTGATTGCTTCCATTGTCCTCAATTGTAAGTCGCTTTGGATAAAAGCGTCTGCTAAATGACTAAATGTAAATGTAATAAGTTGCAATAGAGGCAGTTTAGTGTTAAAATGCATTTCAAATATAAGTTAAGTGGGTATCATTACATATTTTATAGTAATTTAATAATTTAATACATTTCATACTTAAGTTCAGTTTAGAAGTAAGCCCTAGGCCTATTGCATCAGTATTGCTATCAAATATACTGACCTTTTAAAAGTATCGGTATCGTATTGAAAACAAAATAAGTGGTATCGCCCATCCCTATGCATCGGCCAGGAGTCGCTTTAACGGTGACTGAAGGTTGAATGGCGCTCTTGTCTTTGAGCGTGTTGCCTGAATCAACAGCACTGTGAGTGTTATTTTCATTTCCAAATGAGCTGGCTGCATCCGAGCTCGCCGCACATCTGGAAACTCTGATTTGACCTTTATTTATATTACAGAGCTCATCAATTTGAGAAATAATTTACACAGTCAGCTGAAACTAATGTGAAATGTTTTGGCAAGCCACATGCCGGCGACACACTGCAAATAGCATCTTTTAGTATTTATTTGTAGTTTGAAAGGAGAGAGCGGCCAACTGAAGAGCAACACACAAAATTAAGTCACAAAACTATTTATGAGAGGAAAATCAAACCCAGACTAAACACTGTCCTTGAACTTTTTTTAAACAAATTTGAAAATTATTTATTACATATATATATATATATACATATATGTATTTATTTATTTATTACATTTGTTTATGGGATATCAATGCAAGTGTCATTCATTGTAAAGAAAGATCATGTTTTTGAGGCATTACACAGTTTTTATTTATTTATTTATTTATTTTTTATTTATGACACAATTAGTCAGTGTCTTGGCAGAAAGTGTTGTTTTATGAAGACACATATTAGGGACAAAGACTTCTGTCTTAAAAGTGGCTGAGAAAAGGTCTCACACAATTTGCTTGCATGATATTTTGTTTGTAATTCAATGCCATTCATTAAGTGTGACTTCAGTGTCTGAATACTCTTTAGGGTCACTGTATGTATAATGTAAAACTGCAAAATCTTGCTCCTGTTGGGTTAGAGCAGCTCAGCATGTACGTCCGGTCAGAAGCTGTTTTACACACTTTTTCTTACTAGTAGTGTGTGTAACAAGTTATCCAGATGTTTGAGCTCTGAACCGACATTTTCAATGGGAATTCAAATGACAAGGAGTGCTTCTGTGAGAGAGAACCACACAATTTCAGTTTAGAGGAAACCCCTGACATTATTACTGTCTGCAGCTTTGTACTCATAATCTACAGAAAACACCACTTGCTTTAGGTTAAAGACTGCTTCCTTTCAAATCACAGCGATACCAAATACCTCAGCTTTTCATCCAATGACAGTTTAAATAGCTAAAGATCTCCGATACACTATTATATTAGAAATATTAATGATAAAAATAATACATACAAATAATCAATGCAATTTTGAATCTTCTATTGAAATGTGTGGGACACGTGCAAGGATCCTTAAAAAAAATAAATAAATAAATAAAAAAAGGGGGGTGCATAAGTTCAGAACAATGAGGCATATGATCAGTTGGATCCAATAAGAAATACAAATCTGTGCTAACTGGGGGAAAAAAATGATACAAAGATTGAATCCAATATTTGGTAATAATACAGTACAATGAGAAGTTTACAAGCAATTTTTTGTAGGCCGGTCATTTTTGACCAGGAACAGCACAGAGTAACATGGTGAGGAAAAAATCCCCAAAAAGTTTTGGGAAGTTGTTATATTGCGTGTGAGCAAAGTCAGTGATTTTAGTGCAATAATATTAACTAGCATTTTTGTGTCAACATGAGCTCATGACTTTAACCTGAGAGCATTTGATTGTACAAAATGAGTGCGTACAGGAAGAGTCATCCATATTTTGGGTCTGTTTTGCCAAGAGGTGTTTTTTCAACATTCAGGAGTGTCTCAAAGCTACAGACATGGACTAAATGCCAACAAAGTCTAATTATGATCTTATAAAGCTTTAAGCCCTAAACACACTGCACGACTGTTGGCTGTCCCAGATGAAAGATTGTCATCGTGAAACAATTGTGAAGAATCAGAAATCGCCGTGATTGCTTCACGATGCCAGTCTTTCGTCTGGGACAGCCGAAAATCATGCAGTGTGTTTTGGGCTTTAAGTACAAATCTCAAGTGCTTCACCTTAACTGTTAACTGTGTTAACAAGTCTTAATTGTTTATCATATGGACTGAACAATTAATTTTAAAAACGACAAATAGCATTAGACATGACAAAGGGAAATGACTGCGAGGTTTTGAGAGGACACGCGTCTGAATGATGCTCAGATCTGCTGGAGATGTGAGAGTCAGCCAGAGTGCAGCGAGTCGGCCGTGATCGAGTGTGTTCATCATTTAACATGAGAGTGCTCCCAATATTATCACAGTCACTTAAAACCACCAGCCTTCGCTATACTGCCCATGTTTTGTCAGACTGGTTTTACAATTCATGTGACAGCATCTGAATTATCAGGTGGAAACGGCTTCCCTGCTGAGGAAAATGTTAAAATTTGTGATATGCAAGAAATTTTAACACTTTGGGGAAACACAAATTGCGGAAAAAATCAATAACAAAACGTCTGTCGACGCTGGCAGATGTATGTGTTTTAAAACACTGTATTCAGGTAAAGTAAACCTCAAAACTCTGCTCTCGCTCCAATCATTTCATTACTTTCATCCCTCTCACTTTTTCACCAAAGGCTGTGAGGTTTTGAAATTCCTCACTCTCCAATAAAAGCACTTCAGCAGTTTTTAAAAAGAGTAAATGTCCCTGAAACTGTGAGGAACCGGAGAAAACCACAAGCTGATAAAAGCGTCACCTGCATGTGTGAAGTCCTGCTGAAATGTGTTCACACCGTCAGAGTTAAACGGCAGAGCGGCGGGTGTGAAGTGCTCACACACACACACACACACACACACACACACACACACACACTTCATCAATCTACAGAGCGTGTCCTCCTCCTTCACCTCTGCCGTGTCAGGACGTTTCTGCTCTTCTGGATGAACAGTAAATAAGAGGAGACACGTTTCATATCCACACGGGTGTTTCTTCAACCACAGGCAACTTCTGACTCTGTGAGCTTTTAGAAAATAAACTCTCAGAAAACACGTTTCATAATCTCACAACCTCAATTCATTTCTCATTGCATGATTTCACAACAGAATTTGTGTTTGTTTGTTTTGTTTTTGAAAGTCATGAATATTTCCACAATATTTCCAATGATGTATTGTGTTTAATAACATTTCATTTCAGAAATGACATAAAATATTTTCATACTTTTTATGTCTAAAGTGACTGTCATACAGTTACAGTTTGATTGTATATAAGATACAATAAAAAACAAACAAAAAAATAAATCTGTTCAAATGATTTCTCATTTCATCTCAAGATCTTTCCGCACATTTCGCCCCTTGGTAAACAAGTATTAACATTAAAAAAAAACATGCAAATGGAAAAATAGTTTGCTGTAATCAGTATGACACATCAAATGAGAGAGAGTCATACTTTCTGTGAAAACTGATATAATCATTTTGACTCTATATATTTGAATATATACTGTATTAACACACAGTACAGTGTTTTTTTTTTTTTTCTCTTTACATTTAAGATTTATAGACTGGGTCTACAACAAGCTTAATAATATATAAGCAATTGAAAAATAATAACTACATAGTGTACATAGAGAGATAGAAGTAAATAAATAATGTTCGGTTTTAATGTTACTTGCAAATAACAGAATGTGTATGTGTGTATATATATATATATATATATATATATATATATATATATATATATACATACTGTATATAAGCCTCATCATTCTTTTCACTTTTTTTTATAATTACTTCTGGACTTAGTCATGCTCAATAACATATAGTCCAGGCTTTGACAACTAATGCTATGTGTTACTAGCTTAGCATATTTACTTTTATTGGAAAATACGGCCTCTGTAGAGTTGGTAACTCTGATAAATATTGAATAAAATAAGTATTTACCTTTGTTGGTGTGAGTTTTGAAGCATATACATATAAAAAACAAGCCCAGTGCTGTTCTCAGGCCTGTAATCCAGGGTTGTGCATGGATTGCTTGATGGATTTGTCAGAAGCAAAAGCAGATCACAGTACCACAGCAATAATGCATGAGTTTTGATCCAAATAAGACTGCACGCTTCGGCCTCTCTTATCAGGACACACGGCCATGTCAGTCACCAGATTTACCCGCTGCAGATTCCTCAGTATTCAGCTGCTAAATTATATGGACATTTGCAGCAGCCAATAGCTGGAGGCGGCGCCGTCCTCAATGGCATTCTGTACATAAGCTTAGCTTACTAGCCTGCGATAGCAAGCCAATGCTTATCCATGTTAACAGAAAACCTTCTAAAACGGGATTAGTAGCGAGATGGTGACTAGCACGGCGGACGCTCCGTCCCCGGGGACAGCACACAAACACCAACCTCACTTACTGCGCTTCAAACCCACCAAGAATCAGAGTCTGCTTTAGACCACATTTGTAATATGACTGGAACTGAGTGAAAACAGACAACTGGATATGTGTAGTATATGATGGCAATCCAGTGTCATACCATAATACTGTTGTACTATGAAGCTGTGAAAATAATGCAAATAAATAAATAACACCACCTAAGTGTATGACGACTTACAAAATAAATAAAATAAAATAAAATAACAGAATACTTATTAAATTTTCTTGCACTGTTTGTAAATTTTTATATATTTTTTATATTTTTCTATATTTTCATGTTAATTTAAGTTTTAGCAGTTTCTTATGTTTTTATTTTTTTATTAGTTTTTTTGTTGAATTTAAATATGTCTACATACACACACACACACACACACACACACACATATATATATATATATATATATACATATACATATACATATATTAGATAGATATAGATTAGACAAAGACAACAGGAGAAGAACAATCCAGTGCAGCAGATGTATCAGAAAGCAGAGGAAAGGAAAAACTGCATCTTGACTGTCAGATGTGACCTTCTACTTCTCTTTATGGGTTAAGCAACCGTAATGCGTTCTGTATGCCGTCTGTCACAGTCTTTGCATATATGATACCAAATAATTGGGATTTATACATTATTCATTGTGTACTAATGCAGGTGAAATGACTTTGTGGCTCGGAGTGCTGTCTGTCGTTCAACGAAATAAAAGACAGGGAAATCACACATACTTCAGTGTGAAAGAATAAATACCCTGCAAGAACACATGCAATAAAAATGTATGAGCCACGGGAGGCCAGTCGACTGTTTTAACTTTTAACGTGGCATATCTCCTAAAACAACAGAGCAGAGGTGCTTCTCAACCACTTGCACTCTGATTTTACATCGGACATCGAGTGGCAAACCAATAAAACCAATAAAAAGTAGCAGAATTAACAAATAATGATGCTTATGACCTTTGTGTCCATTGAGCCAATCCACTGGATAAATGGTTCTTTAGGTTATTCAAATGGTCTTCACACTAAGAAAAGAGAAAAAAAGAAAAAAAAAAACATATATATTTGAGTTTAGTTTATTTTAAGTAAGGCACACCAGAAAAATAAGTAAAAAAAAAAAAATCTAATAGATATCACCACATTTGTGATTGATTAATTAAGCATTGCTAAATTTTTTATTACGCATTTTCAGAAATGTTATGTTTAAATATGCAAATGAGGCATGATTAAATATCCACTCATGTGTATAAATATACAGAACAAAAGTCTGAAGATTGGATTAGGCCAGATTCTTTTATTTCTCTCTTTTTCTTTTTCTTTCTTTCTTTCTTTTTTTTTTTTTTTTTACAGAGGGCATTTTCCACACATCTGAAAATAGTGTCAACAGTCAATTAGTCAGTCAATCAATCAATAAAAATGCATGCAATTTATAAATAACATATATAAAATCATGCAAAATATGTATGAATAAATCCCTCTATAAAACAGAATATAAATAGAAATAAAATTAAAGAAATAAAATTGTGAACTGTGGTGTAAATACTGCTGAAGTGGAGATTTGATGAAAAAAAGAAAAGAAAAAAAAAGGCTCTTTAAAGATATGCATTATATTTTAAATGTACAGGTGCAAATAAATCAAGTGCAATAAGCAAGTGTATTTTGCATTTTTTATTTCCACTAGTTTGGAACAACAGTTTATGAAAAGCCAAAAATCACAAAACTGACCGATGCATGAAAAATCAATGTTTTTGCCTGCAGTGTCTTGCCTTAAAAAATGCCCTGCTAGTGCAGACAGACGCTTCCACGGAGCAGATTTCTGCACGGGTCACGGTTTTCCCAAACCACGGCGACTCTGAAAATGGCCGGAGAACACTAACAATTAGCCTTCAATGACTCGGTAATCCCGGCTGTTTGATAACTCACCGAGAGCTCAATTCTCCCAAAAACCCCAGACACAAGAGCGTCGGGTGGCTCCCGTCTCCAGATCTAAAGTTCCTCCGCTCCAGCGTGATATAGTAATTACAGGGCTCCCATGACCCGTCTTTAGCACACACTGACCCGCACATTTGAAACCAGAGGGGCTCAGAAATATTTAGGTTGATAAAGACCTGCCCCTCTGCAAGTTTAGGGCGACATAATATTTCTTTTGGCAGGGGTCATCGGCGCTGCCTGTACATCATCACCAACTTATTAGAGCTCCAGGCAATTAGCTGGAAACAAACAGGGCAGACAGAGGCGGCATTGAGAGCCGGAGGAGCCTGTCGAAGCCCGGCCCCAGAGAAAGCCTGCCATTGTTGTGGTGTAACGCCTATACAGTAGAGCGGCCCGCATCCGTGTTTTTCCACTGGTTCTGTTTCAGGGCGAGTCGGGCCGGAGTAATGCGGAGGTCGGTGGGACTCTCAGGCTGGTCAGTCTGGGATTAAAGAGTCATTAGGGCTCGTCCGGGACGCTCGTGACGAGAGGCTGTCACTAAGGTCAGGGGTACATCATCATCATCACGCCGCTGTCAGAGCGAAACGAGCCGCTGAAACGCTGCACTTACTCAGAGGGACAGAGACTTCCTCTGATAATCGAGCCAAATAATTACAAATTGTTTCTGAAAGCTGAAAGTGACTCTGCAACTCCAGCACTTTCCCATGCAGTGACTGATCTTTATTACAGTAGATCTTTTTCTTTAAGTTCACATTACAATGGTCTTAGAAACTTTTTACCATGTCTTACCATGTCATATTTTTTAGCATTTATTACTTTTCAAATGCCTACTGTGATAATGTTTTATGGTTTCACCCTAGACATTCAGTCCATCATAAACATTTGAATTGTCACATATTTAAAAGTAGTATGATCCAAATAAACAGTAAAATAAAGCATTTAAGTATGTAATGTGTAGAAATGCTGTCCCATAACTGTGGCATCATGCACCATTAAATAAAATTCCCCACAATAACAAAGCCAGTACACTGAAATATGAATATTATACTTTTTATATAGTACCAAAAAAGGGGAAATATTATCTGTGATGCACAATGTTATATATATATATATATATATATATATATATATATATATATATTTTTTTTTTTTTTTTTTTTTTTTTTTTGTCATATGCAGGGTTATATGGAAGCCTGTTTCTACTATATGTATAAAGTGTATACAGGGCTGTATGCACATGAATTTGTGATTTAAGTGTATGCAATAAGTTATGTTATTAAATACCACCAGCATTTGAAGTACAGTATTGTACATCACACAACATATTACACAATCATGTGTATTTAAGATGCACAAAATGGTACATCATCTGTGTGACGGAACACGATCCATCATTTGAGATGTGGTGGAAAAATTGCCATTACTTCATGACTTCTAGTTCACTCTGATTATACCATGATCTGGATACTGGATTACTGATTGGCTGGCAGGTGTGCAGTAAAACGTTTAATGCACAAGTACGTTCCAAGTCAGTTTAATCACCGTTCCATATTAATGCGCTGCTGTAATTGATGCACACAGACCTACACACATCACTCACAAACACACACAGAGATAGAGAGAGAGAGATCGCAGATTGCACTGCACACACACAGACACACACACACACACAAACTTGTCAACGCTTCCCCGCAACTTTTATTAATAAAATAGCCTAGACTGCTACATTTGATTCCTCAATGAGGTGTAAAATTGCTGTTTTTGAAGTAATGCACACTCGACGCACAGATGAATGTAACGCACACTCAACTGTCATCTTTCTCTCTCTCTCATGATTGATCAATGATTAATTCAAATAAATGCTATAATTCATTCAAATAAATATGATCCAAACACGCTGTTTTATCTCCGAGTCTGATTTGAAGCAGGCAGAATTTTTTAGCCTTTTTGCGGTCAAATATTGCCCTTCATGTTTACCCTTCCAGTCAAATATTGCGCTGCGAACATCATTAACAGCTTTAACTTGCTGGCTAATGACCATGGCATAAGCAGGATAATGCACGGCTAGCTGTGCATTAAATTATTTTAAAGCACTCCGCTTCGCATCGGGTGGTTCTTGGCCTCCACGTCGTGCATTAAAATCGTTTAATGCACAGCTAGCCATGCATTATCCCTTACATATTAATGTGTGAAGGGAGAAAGTATTTGAGCATGGACACAGTAAGGAAGTGTATGATGCTCTTCTGATGAAGTCTTCACCGGGCTGCGGTCGGGTCAGCAGATCCAGGGCTGTAGTTTGTCCGGGTAATGTGGATGCAGACGGACAGATGTCAGGTCGCAGGGTCCAGGTGCAGACTGACAGAGTCATGCAGAGGTGCGGTGTGACAGATGGCTGCGGGGCGACGCTGTCACAGCAGGTGCGCTGACGAACACAGGGTGTCAGGAGAAACCTGTTCATCCCGACTGGAATAACGCTTGACATGGGAGACACACTGAGACACGCTCCACCTCTGTTAGCTACACGCTGTCTCCCAGAGCACTGACACCGCAGACAGACCAGATCCTCGCCGATCTGCTTCATGGTCAACTGTGTTTTACGTTTGCGCAGCGGTGCGAGGATCGGCTCGTGATCAGGCCAGCCAATCAAACTGCTAGATCTGACTAGCACTTCACACAGGGTTGCTGTAGTTAACTAAAACTAAAATAAAAAAGGTGTTAATTCAATTAAAATAAATGTTAAGTGGAAAAAAAAAATTCAAAAAAATAATTTAGCTTAACGTGATAAAATAAACCGAATCTGGAAAAAATAAAAAATAAAATAATAATAAATGCTATATATAGACATTTAAAAAACTAATAAAAATGACAAAAACACACAAAACATACTAAAACTTAAAAAAAAAAACAAAAAAAACAAAAAAACAAAAGGCATACAAATAAAAACTAATTAAAATGATGAAAACTCCAATAGTATCTAATAGTACTAATAGTATCTTATTGATATTGAAATAAGACCCATGCTCTTCTAATAATTACTACATGATTATATAATATTTTCACACTTGAAAACAATTACACTAAATGCTAAAAAAAACATATTCAGATCACAAGCAATATTTCAGTGTCCACTGTAAAAAAAAAAAAAAAAAAAAAAAAAAATATATATATATATATATATATATATATATATATATATATATATATATATATATTCTTTCTACGTCAAATTTGCATGTTGAATTCAAAGTGTTACTTGCTATTTCTTTGTGATTAATTGTGAAATGTATTACCAATTTCTGAGTGAAACATTTTCTACAACATTTTTGTTTACACAATTACACCAAAAAACAAACAAACAAACAAACTATGTATTAAAGGGATAGTTCAGCCAAAAATGAAAATATTGTCATTATAAGACATTGTCATTATATATATATATATATATATATATATATATATATATATATATATATATATATATAAAATAAAATAAAATAAAATAAAATAAAATAAAAAAAAATCTCAATGGTCACCAAAACTGTTTGGTTTTCAATAATTCCAACAAAAACATTTTGTTGAACAGAACAAAGAAACTAAGATATTTTTGGAATGACATAAAGGTGAGTAAATGATGAAAGATTTTTCACTTTTGGCTGATATTCCTTTAAGGGGAAAATTGTTCAATGTGGTGGAAATGTCGAGTCATTTCTTTTTGAAAGTCATACCATTTTAAATATACTGAAATGCTTTATTTCACTTGTTTAGATCCTAATAGATTAATTTCAAAAAGTGGCCTGTTGAAAAGCAATCCTCATGTTCGTAACCCGTTTAAAGGCCATTTCTAGGAAGTGCAGTGAGTGTGATTCTGCTTTTAACAGGTTGATTAAGAAGGATGCACTGGCATTGATTTGATTTGCACATTTTAAGCACTACTAAAACAAACTGGCATGTCGGCCATGCAATAAAGTGATCTCAAATTAGTCTTCAAACGGCTGCTCAGCACTTTGATCACGCTTGCCTCTGGTCGACAAAATCCCAAGTCCCAAAACATGGGGACTGAGGGGCAGATTGGAGACTCTCTCTCTCTCACACACACACACACACACACACACACACAGAGAGACAGACTTTCAGCACACTTATCAGTTTCATGTGAACAGCACTGGAATGCCGGCTCGAGTCGCTTGCTTTCCCACAAGAGTTTTTCCCCCTTTCTTTTTTTAATTTGTTCCTCATTCTCTCAATGGATCCGGTTACGGGACGTGATCTGCTCTGCGGTGCCACTCAGAAACCGTGAGATCTGCTGAACTTCTCCATACGAGGGAGAGTTTTGCTGTAAACGAGCGGTAATTAGCGCAGCACAGGTAACGCTCACCTCAGCTCCTCTTGCTTTGTGGCTTTAAATCAGAGCGCTGGAGATGAAACCAGCAATCGCAGCTACAGAGACGCTTCAAAGCACCTTCATTTACACATAAAAACCCAAATGTGTTCACAGTGTCGCTCTCCAAAACACGGGTCAACAAACAAATCTGGGACAGTGGATTCACACTTTTTGATGCTGAATTTTAAATGTTATTTGGCCCGTTTTCTCTGATTCCTCAATATATTTATCTGTATCTAAGTATATTTATTAATAAATGCATATGATTAAGAGCTGGTCTGGTTGTTTTTGCTTGTTATTTTTAGGGTGAGCTGTCACTATGAAAACCTCCAGTAAGATATTCTGTTCATGGCTTTCAGAACAATGTAAATGTGAAACAGTAAAGCGATTAGGAAGTACAAAATGATTATTGGAACTGGAACAGAAGAAGAAAAAAAATATAACATGAAATACACAAAAATATCTAACCACTGGTTTGGCCTGCAGAAATGGTACTTAATCAGCTGTATAGAGTTACAATTTCTAAACATATGTGACAACCTAACTTGATAAAAATGTGATAAACTCCCCAATCTGACATGGAAAATACAAATACTCATGTCCTAAGAATACAGCTCAACTCAGGATTATTAGAGTTAACTAAACTAAACTTGAATGAACGAATGAATGAATGAATGAATGAAAAAAATAAATAAATATAATAATAATAATAATAATAATAATAATAATAATAATAATAAATATATGCATAAAACACCTTACACGAAATAAATGTTAACTAAAATGAAATATATTTTCATTTAGTTACAGTTTTCAATTCTCATTACTGATGTACTAAATTAACTAAAACTAAAACTGAAATAAAATAAAAAATCAATAAAAACTATATAGACATTCAAAATAACTGATAAAAATAACAAAAAACTGACTTCTTTTGTTTAACTTTTTAACAATTCATTTTAATATTTTAATAAAAAATAAATTACTTAATAAATTACAAAAACTAACTAAAATTAAAATGAAAACAGAAAATATAAAAGTAAAATCAAATTCAAAATATTAACAAAAATATATTGCATTTAAGTTAATTGCAAAGTTAGATGGTGTTCAGGAATAATCATTTGACTGCAATTGTGCTTAAGTTCATAAAGTTGTGACTTATTTTGAAATGAACAACACTGGGAGTGAATTGAAATGTAGATCAACACTATTAGTCTTTGTGCTAGTTTGTGCACATTTAGATGAATGACTCAGTCTTAAAGGAGGCTCTTAATGCTCTATGAAGGTTTTAATGCATCAGCCAGTGATGAGGTTTAAGATAAACACTACATAAGTTGATCTAAATGTTTCAGCAAAGCTGTTATGATTAATGTTCTTGTCAAACTGTAATTTAAGAGTTTTTCACTCTTTTGTGTGTGTAGATTATTTTGCTCTTGGGACAGTAAAGTGGGAACACTCATCTGAGCCATTTCATTTAGCCTTAAAAGTTGCAGGCATTTATAGCTCTTTTTAGTGTAGCGGGACTCTTGTGTCGATGCAGGTTTATTGGATTTTATATTAATTGTTGCATGTAATACACTGCGATGACTGAAGTGCTCTGCTGGAAAGTCTCCAATTACTAACAGGCTGAATTAATCAAAGACAAGAGAGCCGTGTCTCCCAGCAATTCTGACATTAAACAATACCACTGAGTCTACTGATTATTATTATTATTATTATTATTATTATTATTATTATTATTATTATTATTAATAAATTGTGTCAGGAGTTATTTGTCAGATGCTTTTCGAACCACTGTGAAGCCTACACACACACGTATATATATAGTTACAGTACTAGTGATTAGACAGAGAGCTGGTGATCACAGTTCTGCAGTAAAGAGGGTTTGTTTGCGGTGGATAACCTCTCTCTCAGAGTCAATAATTACTCATTATTAGAATCATTAGTCTGCCAAATAATTAGACGGAGGACTGGAGCGCGAGGCGTTTTAGCAGCACTGCGTTTCTTCGATGACCTCATTATAATCTCACACACTCCGTACAAGTGATTAGGAAACACTATCAGTCTTTACACACAGACTGACGTGCTGTCATTAGCCCATCCACTGTCATTCACACACACACACACACTCGTCTCGCTCTGCGTTTGATTTGAATGTTTATGAATGTTTCTCTCCGGAGACGTGGAGCCAGAGATACGGACTCATTGCCTATGCATGGAGCCCATGTAGGAAGATTAAAATAACATTGAGTGTATTCTGTAAATGAAGAGGAGAACCAAGCAGGGCCTCCGGAGTCCATTATACATTTTAATAATACATCAAGGTGGTGAAACTGAATAACCGATCTCTTAGGGAAGAGACACGACATTTGGCTAATATTACAATATGAATTATGAAAAACAAAAAGAGCTTTTAGTTAATCTTGTCTTCTTACTTTTATTCTTTGGGCATCTTTTTTTTCCCTGTCACTTTCCCTGAATTCGGAACAGCGTGTAAACAAATAAAAGTGAGGCAGAACAGTTTGGTATCTCGGTAGATTAATTAATGTGCCCATGAGCTGGCATCATGCTGCAGAAATTATGTGCATAAATAATATCACTAATTAAAAAGATGCAGATTAACATGCAAATAATGTTAATGAGAATCTGCAGTCCCAGAGTGTATTCGCATAACATCAACAATTTAATGTGTTGGAAGGCTCGTGTTTGCATTACATTAATAAAATTCAAAGAGCTCGCATAAAAAATTCCGTGCCGGTCTCTGTTTCCCACCGGCGAGTTGTAAATTCGGCGGGCAGACAGAGCCCTTCTCTTGGCAGATGCGGGATTTATTATCTCAAAGGCTCGCTGAAGAGCCGCCGTGTGCCAGGATGACCAGCTGCTGGATCTACTGTTTTTGACGGCCAATGGAAAGAGCAGAAAGGAGGCGAATTTCATCAGAAGTGCGGCAGGTTTCCGGTAATGTCAGGTGTTTCTCGACCTGTGCGACTCAAACCATCCCTGAATGACCGACACAATGTCCAGAGAACCCCCATATCAGCCACAAATACCTCTGCTGCGGTTTCTGATGTAATTCTGCTGTAAGCTCTTCTATTTCAGACTGCTTTATATTAAACAAATTAACCACAATTCATTCTGATAATCTTTCCAGAAGTTTCAAGAACTGTAATTTATAATAAAACAGAAAAAAATAGTAATATGTGTATATATATATATATACACACACACACACACACACACACACACACACACATTTACAATATGCACAGATTAACACATTATATCTAGTGTTTAACGCGATTAATCACATCCAAAATAAAAGTTTTTGTTTACATTATATATGTATGTATACTGTGTATATTTATTATGTATATATAAATACACGCACATACAGTTTATATTTTGAAAATATTTACGTTTATACATTTATATATTCATATTCTTATATTTTATATGTAAATATATTTAATATATAAACATAACATATTTTTCTTAAATATATACATGCATGTGTTTGTATTTATATATACATAATAAATATATACAGTATACACACCTATATTATGTAAATAAATCTTATTTTGAATGCGATTAATTGTGATTAATCATTTGACAGGACTAATTATATCATATTATATAAATATATAAATCAACAGAAAATTAATTTCAGTTGTTGTAAGAACCTGGCTCTCTGGTGAGAACTACTGCTCTACAGCCTCTACTTATATATGTAGTGAAAACTAAATCCTCTCTTCACTATTCCAAAAGAAACAAACAAACAAACAAACAAACAAATAAAAAGGTTATGTAAGATCTGGTCTGCAACATATCCTCTCTACACTATCAATATCAATAAAATATCAATATCAAATTTAAAACTGATTTTTCATGCCCTGACATACTGAACTGTGCTTGCAACACTTGTGGATTTCACTGCTAAAATAATTTCCTTTCTCTACTGCATAACAAAAAAATAAATACATAAATGAATAAATAAATAAATAAATAAATAAATGTGATCTAACAAATTGAGTGTTGAGTTCAAATCCAGCTTGCAACCTCTCCACTATTACAATCAATAAAAGTAGCAAAACATAAAATTCAAAAACCCTGACTTTACATGCTCTGCTACTTTGAGCTGAAGTGCATATGTGGTCAATTTGAGTTTAAATCCAGCTCGCAACCCTTCCTGATTCCGCTGTCCACATAAAACCCTTCCTTTTCTCTTCTATCATGACAAAGGACACAAATGAGAGAAAGAAGGCCAGAAATAACATGTTAAATGTGTGCTCTGACATATTAAGCTACAGTATGTTGCTCATGTTGGTGATGCAAGTTCAAATCCGGCAACATTTCCTCTCTTCACTGTCACTATTAGTAACAATCAATCAAAGTAGCAACATTTTAAAACCCAGTTTTTCCTTTAGTGCTCATGTGGTCAATATGAGTTTAAAACCAGCTTGCAACAATACCTGAATCAACCGTTCCTTGATAGCATTCCCCAGATAATTTCCTTTCTTATCCCAAATAATATTAATGTTGCAAAATTAAAAAAATGAAACCTAAAAGAAGGCAAATGGCTAACACTGTTGCAATCACACCGTTAACAGTCTCATCAAATTTCCTGACAGAGACATTAGAGCAGGCATGCAAATCTCGACGTGGCCACGTTTCCTTTCGCAACCGGTGGGAAATGCCATCGCTCAAAATCTGCAGCGAACACAGAACATGCGTCTGACCTAATGGATTTCACAGAGGAGATGAAATGACAAAAGTGAGTGAGCACCTCACCTCCTGAGGGCTCGGCGTCTGTCGGATTTGGATCGTTACCTGTAGAATAAACAGAGCTTCCCCTGAAAAAACAGCGGCTGCGGTGTGTGTCCGTCAGCACGGGGCTGTGTGCAAGTCTCCATCGAACTGTCCTCGGAAGGTCAAACCACCGCGCCACAGTATTTCACTCGCTCTGAGAAAGCAGAGTCAAAGCTGTCCTCACAACACAAACAAAAACAGATAACACTTTATTGTGATAGTCCACTTTAGACATTATACTAACAGTAAGTGACTTTGCAACTACATGTCAGCTAGCAGTCATTAGAGTATTAGTAGACTGTCTGCTTAATATCTTCTAACATTTTATTTTGATGGGTCCACAACATACAACATACTGACTATGAGAAACTTTGCAAGTATATGTCAGCTTATTCTACTAACCCTAAACCTAACCTAACAGTCTACTCTGAGAGTTAGTAGACATGTAGTTGCAAAGTTACTTACTGTATAGTCAGTAGAATGTCTAAAGTGGAATATCAAAATAAAGTGTAACCCAAAAACATTCTGACGTTCTGATTGGAATTATTGCATGTCCTCATTTTAAAACTCACACCATTAGCATTAATAAATGCAATACACGCAATCACTCACGCTCTTCTTTTGTTCCCATCACTCTGGCACGAATCGCCCCGCAGCCTGACAGCCATTAAAACGGGAATCGAGATAAACATGTTTATTGTTGATCCCCAGGTATTTGTGACCAGCAGCTGTCTACACATTCATCATATATTTGCCAACTGTTTGCTTCAGATGAAATCAGTAATGTGTCATGCAGGGCATAAAATACAGAACTATGAAACGTCTCATCCACTGCACTTGACAACAGCAAGTGCTGAACCAGGGTGTAAGAGAGTGTGTGTGTGTGTGTGCATTTTTGTGACATATGAGGACACACATTTGTATAATGACATGGGTATAACATAGGTATTACAAGGAGAAGGTGACTTATGAGGACATTTCCCCATGTCCCCATATTTCAAAAGGCTTATAAATCATACAGAATGAGTTTTTTTTTTTTGAGAAAGTATAAAAGCAGAAAGTTTCCTGTAAGGAGTAGGTTTAGGTGTAGGGCGATAGAAAATATGGTTTGTACAGTATAAAAACCATTACACCTATGGAGAGTCCCCACAATTCACAAAAACAAACGTGTGTGTGTGTTTGTTTCGTGGGGGTGAAGCCTGTTAAAACAGTCAGACATGCTTAATGCAACTGATAGCTTCTCGGGACATACGGTTTGTATTATGCTTGGCTGTGAGTGAGCAACAGTGTGATTTTCAGAGAGCAGAGCAAGTCCAAGAAAAAAAAACACACAATGACCTCTTCAGCCGGGCACAGGAGCAGCTGCTTAATAACTTAGACCAGGCCTTGTAATGCGCTTAGGCAACACATAAAATTATGACAGGAATATGATGTATTAGGGTCAGTCCGAGCATGCAAATAAAACATTGATCGTGAGTTATCAGTGTATATCACTGAGAAATCAACAGATGCTGACTGCATTACATTTCAGACAGTAAAGCAAAGGCTGCCTGCTGCTTATTTGCATGTGCTTTCTGCACTGCTTTAGTGCCTGATTCACTGAAGGCAAAATTTAATTCTTTACAAAGCTGAAAATACCAAGGTTACACTCATTACTTTTTCTTTCTTCGTGATTTGATGAATAACTGCTTGCATGATTAATAGATTAAAAGAAAATGTACACAACTTCTATGAAATTCATTTAGCACCTGCTTTTAACATAGAGCAATAAACTGAAGAGTAAAACAGATTATCGGAGTACATTTTACAAGAAAATACTATTTCAGTCTTTCTACTTCAAAATTTACTTACCCTTTCTTTGTGATTGAAGGAATAGTTTATACAAAAATGAAAATGTGCTCACCCTCAGTTCATCTGAGATGTAGATGAGTTTGTTTCTTCATCAGGTTTGGAGAAATGTAGCATTCCATCACTTGCTCAGCAATGGATCCTCTGCAGTGAATGGGTGCCATCAGAATGAGAGTTCAAACGGTCTAAAAAAGTGTTCTGTTCTGAATCAGGAGAGAAATCTGCACAGATCAAGTACCGTTTACAAGCCAGAACAGTCCAAAACAGCTCTAAACAAAATATATGGCTGGGTTTTGATGTTAGAGAAAACAGCAGATGGACTTTTTCACTGGAGGAAGCGTTATTATGGATTATGGACTCGGATTTTAGTTAAAAACATCAAGCAATGGTTTAAAGTTAAATATGTCTTGATGGATTTGTTTCTTTTGTGTTCTCAAGATGTTAACTGATGGACTGGAGTGTTGTGGATTACTTGTGGATTATTGTGATGTTTTTATCAGCTGTTTGGATTCTCATTCTGACGGCACCCATTCACTGCAGAGTATCCATTGCTGAGGCAGTGGTGCAATGACACATTTCTACAAATGTGATGAAGAAACAAACTCATCTACATCTTAGGCTGAAGGTGAGAAGATTATTAGAAAATGTTATTTTTTGGTTGAATTATTCCTTCAACTGTGAATTTTACTAGCAATTTCTGAGTGAGAATTGTTTCTACATCAAGTGCGTCATTAACTTTTGCAGGCAAACAGCATTGATTAAACAAAATCCTAATTAATGACCCAAATTTACAGAATCGTGTTTGCATGCTACTTACTTTAAATATACTATATTTCACATTAAACGGATTGTGTTATTAAATAAGACGCAGGTTGCTCGCTGTAAAAAAAATGACCGTGAATATTAACGGTAAAACACTGTAAAAATGCTACAGCAAAAATCTGTTAAATAGTTAACGGTAAGTTTATTACATGTAATTTTACAGTTTTTTCACTGTAAATTGTAAAGATTTTTATTTATTTATTTATTTATTTATATATTTTTTTACAGTGCACACACTGAAGTCGTGCAGTTGTTTAGTGAATATGTCTTTTGCACTTTGGAGGAGTGGATGAGCACTGGCTGGACAAATTGCCCCCAGCATGGACAAAAACACAGCCCTGTCCAGCCCTTCTGCTGCTGTTGCGTATCAAGCGTTGGTTTTCGTTCTTCTGAGGATGCCCACCATGAAGTGGCCTGGCAGGACTGTCTGCGGTTCGCACAGGACGGCGCTGTTTCAAAAGTGTCGGACCAAACGTCTTGTCTTTCAACCTGTCGAACGTCAGAGTTTTTCATGATCCTCTTCTAGCCTGGGGTGAGATTCATCAAGGTTACGGCAGGTAGCTGCTCCATTTGTTCTCCACATGAATATAAAGTTGGTAATGATTCTCGGAAGACTTGCACTACAAAGCACTTGTCTGAGCGGCGGGCTGGAAGCTAATTACATCCACACCAATCTGTATTAATGCTGCTGAAACAGAGTACAAACTTTTCCCAGTTAATGACACATTTTGATATCAATTAACGGTGAAAGGCTTGATCTGTCAAATGGTGTGATGTGATCTCCTCTTTGTAACAGATCAACAGTTATTTCAAATCAAAAATACATATTGCAGTCTAAAGATGCATTGATGGAGTCTGTCAGTATGTATGGATGCATTGATCCAACACCTGATTTGTAATGGTCAAGTTTCAGAAAAAGAACAAAACACATAAAATGATCCATGTCTTTCTGAAAGATCTATCATATGACCTCAGAAGACTTGAGTGAACTTTCTTTTTAAAATTAATGTTTGTAATAATTAATAAGTTAATATTTATTGACATATTTTCTTTTCTTAGTTGCTTAGTTGATACATTGGTTGATATTTTTGTTGTACTTTCTTTATACTGAATTTCTTTTAATTCACTTCAAAATAAGAATTCCTGAAGTCATTATGTGGCTCTCAAATCCAATATAGCACAGGCTGGATGTCAATAACATCAAACATCATTGGTTACTGTGTCTTGAGACACCATGAGGTCAAATCTGTGCCATATTTGATTTGAGAGCTGCATAATGTTCTGCATGAATTATTTGATTTGCAAGTGAATAATAACTTTTATTTTATGGATTCAAAAGACTTGTCGAGTTGTATGGACTAATTTTAGGAAGGTATTATTTATTAATTTGTTAATTAATTAATTAATTAATTTACATGTTTATTTATTTACAGATATTCTGCAATGCATCATGCTGCATGAATATTTTTATTTATTTATTTATTTTTTGTTCCACAGAGAAAATAACATGACACATTAAACATTATGATGTTGAGTAAATAATGACTTTTTTCCCCACTGTTTCACTATTCTTTTTACTATTCTAATGCTGTGTTATTGAATAGTCTATTTCAGGGATTCCCAAACCTTTTTTATTAGCTGAACCTCCTTGGCGTAAAGTATTTATCTGAAGTCCTCCTGAGATGTTAAAGTTCATATTTCAATAATTTCAGAGCTCATTCTCATGTTAGCAGCTCTCTGATGCCGGTTAATGGTCACATGGCACGCAGGTAAACAAACAAAACATTTGTATTTTTAATGTTCTATTTTGATTCTTTTTTTATTATTATTTCTAAAAAGTTTTTTTTTAATTAATTTTAAAAAATGTTAATTTATTTTAATTTGAATGATTTTTGATTTTTTTTTTTTTTTTTTTTTTTTTTTTTTTTTTTGGTTGGTTGGTTGGTTTGGTTACTTTTTCTATCTTGTGTATTTTTGTTGGCTGTTTTCTCTATATTAAAATGAAGTGACATAGTTAAGAAATTTATTTCTTTATCCATAGGCCAGTAATCCCAGTCCCAATCACACATTTTGGTCACTATCATCAGATTGACACTCCAAATCTGAAAGGAAAAAGAAAGCTGCATCTTATCTATATTTCACCTTGCAACCCCCAAACCGCTGCATGAATAACGTTTAGTCACAAATGCACCCTAAAGCAGCTGTGTTTGACCAGAGAGCTGCATGTGCTCTCATAACTCATGATCATTTAACCGCAGGCTATTTACCAGCATCAGCAGAAGCCGAGCCCATGCCTCATTGTCCATTCTGAATGGGACTCTATGCTCAACAAGTCCATCTCCCATTTCCTAAAACCATCGTAACCTCCACGAGCGAATTAATTACAGACCCTTCGCCGAGCTCCGACTAATACGGAATTAATCGCACTGAAAACGGCCAAATTATTTTCCAAAATCCAGACAGAAGAAATTAAACCGCAATTATCATAAAATCCATCATTGTAATGCACATTGTGCCGCGGTGTTTGGATAGGTAATGATTTTCTAATATGCCAATTTGCATAAGTAGCCCAGAGATGGGTTATCGTTTCCGATCCCACACAATTACAATTCCATCTCCATACATCAGAGCTCACAGCGATGTAAAACCACAGTACTAATTAATAAGCCGTTTACAGGCTGCAGCTAGTTACAGCGGTTGAGCGGCTGACCTCGCCAAGGATGAGGCGTCTCTGAAGCTCCTGCGCACATAATGACGTGCCAGGAGGGAATCATTAAAAATAATTTACACAAGCCTTCATTTACAAGATCTTTTGATAGTGTGCTTCCCCTGGCGTTTAGAAGAGCCCCCTCCCTCGGCCCGGCGTTTGGAAGGCGGCGAGCGCACCGATACCTAAGTGGTTAATTAAGAAGCGTTGGGCCGCTGTGAGAGGCTCCTCCAAATCCCTCTGATGTCTGCCGTGTCAAGTGTCTCTCTCCGGCTGGAGCTGCATGAGGTGACTGCTGCGACTGGGCTAATTACCGGGGAGAGCGGGAGCAGATGAGGAAGAGAGCCCTAAATGAGTCTTCTCCGAGCACAGGCGGACTAATATTTGGGCAATCAAAACCCCTTTGTGCCGCCACGAATGCTGGAGCGAGGGGGAGGTGACGGGGTGTGTTCAGACTCGGCTGTTTGAAAGGGTTAACTACCCTGGGCCTGCAATCATATTGCTTCCTGACAAAGGAGGAGGGATGAGTTTATCTAAGCTCTAAGCAGTCTGTGGAATAACGCTGACCGAACAATAGACCGCGCTGGATTCTGACCCGCCGCCCAGAGCTGGGCCGATATTATCACCATGTTTTCTCCCATATCGTACGATATCGATATTTAGTACAATATTCACTTACCATAATGGGGAAGCAAATGCTTTTTGCATGTTTGTCCTTGAGAATGAATTTAGACATAAATTGTTTGTTCACAATTAAACTCCACAGAATAGCTATGTTTTAATTTAGCGACCCATACACGAAAGCCATTTAATTCTTTCCTAAAGTCTGTTTTCCATTTTTATTTATTTACTTGTTGGTTTGTTTTTGTTTCACATATTTGTCATCAAAAATTGTGTCTAATGAAATTAAATAATAAAACTTTATCAATTTAATTGTTGTTGTTGTTTTATTTAATCAAATTAAAATATAAAAATTAATTTTAATTCATTTATAAAAAAATAATTCAATTTAAAAATTAAAAAAATTGAAAAAATTTGTTTCAATTTTTTTTTTTTTTTTTTTTTAAAATTCAGTTTTTGTCAAGTAAGATCCTCCACAACAGAACTGTATAAATTAAACATGGATGTAAATATTTTGGTATGATATTATATATTTTATTATATATTAGTTTTATTATTAATTTGATCATGTATTTTAGTATACAACAGTAATATAATCCTGTCATAATTTCTTAAAGTTAAACCAAACTTTTATTTTGTAAGGTGGCCAGTTGTTGATCTGCTACAAACTTGATCTTACTCAACTTGTCATTCTTTAGATTTTCATCCTTATAGATTTCTCACTTGTCCAGGTCAATTCTCTATAGGATTTAGGGGTATCAAATAATAGAAAGATGTTTCCAGGTTTCCACAAAAAAAAAAAAAAAAAAAAAAAAAAATCCAATAGTATGTTTGATACAGGATGATTAAAACACTATTTAATTGCAGCCTTGCAGCTGTTTTTCTTTATTTTTGTAGCTCATATATATATTGTGTTATTTCCTTGTTTGTTTAGGTGTGAAATCAATATATATATATATATATATATATATATATATATATATATATATATATATATATACTTTTTTTTTTTTTGTATTTATAGTTCTTTATATACATTGTATTTTTTTTTTTTTTTTTTTTAATATTTGTACAAGCACAGTCACCAGCCACTTTAATTAGGTACACCTGTTCAACTGCTCATTAAGGGAAATAACTAATCAGCCAATCACATGGCAGCAACTCGGTCCATTTAGGCATGTAGACCTGGTCAAGACAATCTGCAGGACAAACCCAGCAACAGGATAGGGAAGAAGGATGATTTAAGTGACTTCAAACATGGCATGGCTACAGTTTGCAAAACTGGACAAGAGAAGATTGGAAAAATGTTGCCTGGTCTGATGAGTCTCCATTTCTACTGCGACATTCCTCCACAACAGCTTATACAACTTATAAATTATACAAATAACCACCTCATTTTTGTACTGTATTTACTGGTGTTTAATGTGTTATCTCTACCCTTATAATGGGTTTTTGAGTGCTGAGTGTTTGTGTGTCTAATGTGTAACTTGTAGTGGAGTAATTTTCACTGTAATGTATCAGTATTTTTACTCAAGTATGGTTTCCCAGTACTCTTTACACCAATAGACTATAAGTAAAAGGTTACTGCATGCAGTTGTAGGGACTTCAGCATTTATAGCCTATATTATAATGCACATAAAAATTAATCTGTCTCACTCTTATTGTTTGCACGGTAATGAACTACCAACACTTGTGAATACTTTAAATGATGCAAACTTTGAATCAACAAACAAAACTGTCAAATATCCTCCTTATATTGTAATCATTATGATCACAAGCTGACTAATATGTGTCTGCTTAATTAAAGGATTAGTTCACCCAAAAATGAAAATTAGCCCATGTTTTACTCGTCCTAGGTGTATATGACTTTCTTCTTTCAGATGAATCCAATTGGAGTTATATTAAAAATGTTCCTTGCTCTTCCAAGCATTAGAATGGGAGTGGGCGGGGTTTTTTGTTTAACAGTCCAAAAGTAATCAAATAAAGCAACGCGTACGTCCTACATCATCCGCCGGAACGGCTTGCACGTATGACAATCAACAGAAGTGAGAAAAAAATGTTTTATTACGTTTTATTACATTTTATTATGGATGCGCACACTTTATTTGATTACTTTTGGACTGTTGAACAAAAACACCCGCCCATCACCATTATAAAGCTTGGAAGAGCATGGAAAATTTTTAATATAACTCAGAGTGGATTCGTCTGAAAGAAGAAAATCATATACACTTAGGATGCTTTGAGGGTGAGTAAAACAATGGGTAATTTTCATTTTTGGGTGAACCAACCCTTTAAATACAAAAAAAAAAAACAAAAAAAAAAAAACATGGCATGGATTATCTTATGGACATTACTTTGACACTCTCATCTCTGGCTGATAACATATTATTTCCTAAATGTAACTCTGAAACTAGCATTTTCTGTAAAGCTGCTTTGAAACGATGTGCAAAATGGTAAAAAAAAAAAAAAAAAAAGTGCTATACAAATAACCCTGACTGTGCCTAAGGTTGCAAAACCCTGTGCTAGAAGACAGTTCTAGCAATGTCAAGATCATGGCAATGAATGTATGTACAGGTCAAACCAACCTGGGCTGCGTTTCTCGATAATAATTGATCTTAGCGCTTAAGAGTGTTTTCTACGAGTCATTTTACGAATGTTCGTTATTGTTTCACGTGTGTTTCCCAAAAATGCACTTAACACAATCGCACGTAGCCCTGCTTTAAGTGCTACTTGAGTCGCGATCTGTTTGTCAAGTACTGAAATGTCAATTTATTGAATGGCTTGTATTTGTAGTACACTCGTTTATTGAAATATTAACCTAATGCTGCGTTCTGGACAGCTCAGATATATAATATATAATATAATAGTTCTAAGTATCAATCTGCTATATATAATAATATATAGGCCTATTATAGTATATAAAATCTGTAGAGACGTTATTTCCGGGTCCAATAGGGTAAATTAAGGGTCATTGGGACAGTTTTTGAATTTCCACCTTGTGCAAGGTTTCTTGCCATAAATTAAAAACTTTAGCCCAACATGATACATTTCTGTGTACATGATACATTTGAAGATGTTAACTGACCTCATAATTCTGTTTTACGATCCACATAGGGATTTACGATTACTCCAGAGCACTTGTAGATCTACAAAGATTTTCAAGTACTACTTAAGTTACGATGGTTTTGGGACAGGCTCTGCAAGTCTAAGATGATTCGTGTGATCGTTTTTATGATCAACTTAAGCTTACGATGCTTTTGGGAAATGTAGCCCTGGTCTCATGACAAAAACGTACCTCTGGGAACTTTTTTGCAAGACGTGAAATACCTACCATCATGTATGTTTCGTGACATGTTTAATGTGAAATGTCCACTGAGTGGCGCTAAAAGTGTGTTCGGTTTTTTTCCCCGGAACAGAAGAAGGTACATATGGTACATTTTATGTGACATTGCTTTTGTACGCGTCACTGCAGTTCTGACTTGAAATGTCCATTGAGTGGCGCTATAACTCTAGTACTCTGTGACTTTTTAAAATAACGTACCATCTGCACTACACCTAAACCTACCAATAGTATGAACAAAAGCGAATGTGACGAAAAACGCAATCACAAGCATGCCATTTTAGCTTGTTTTTTGATCTCTCATCTTTGAGCTCTTTCATCGTGAATAATGTTTTTGACGGGATTTGTACCCAAAGATTGGCATCCTAAGTCCAACTCCGTGCCGTCTGAGCTACCGAGCAAGCTTGTTACGTCAAGAAAGCGAAACATATGGAGCTATAATCATAACAAGTGCTCGCTGTTTTACCGCCTCTAGTGTTCATTTCTGTTGGAAACTGCAGTGATATGTTCTTATTGGTATGTATTTTGCGTCTTACAAAAAGGTTCCCAGAGGTACATTTTCGTTATGAGACCAGGTAGGACTGTAACATGCACTGTAAGTGGATACAAGTATCTTTCGAATGCTTAAACGTACAAAAAATGTTGTTACATATACATTTAGTCATTTAACAGACGCTTTTATCCAAAGCGACTTACAAATGAGGACAACAGAAGCAATCAGAATCAACAAAAGAGCAATAATAAGCAAGTGCTATGACAAGTCTCAGCCTAACACAGTACTTAGTTTAGTTTTAGTATTTAGTTTGCGGTTGTTGTTCATCCATTATGAAAAGGAAAATACACAAATTTATCAGTGCACCAAAAATCAACCGAAACAGTTTGTCGGCAACAACTGCAAATCCCCTGTCAGCCCCTGTATGAGGAGCCAGGAGAGATGCCCCCAAACACGTCCTCTTTAACACTGAGGATTCCTCACTGTTGTGTCGAAATGTTGCAGCGGAGGTGCCGCTGCCAAAGACCAGGCCTGAACAATTGTAGACTGGCTGCGGGTTTGGCTGGCTTCTCCATCAGCCATCAGGCTTCCCTCGTCCCAGGCAGGCGCAGGGCTAGTGGGGGACGAGCCCAGAGACAATAGAGGTGTTTGGAGCCAGAGCCGCCTCTAGCAAAGCAGCTTTGGCCCAGGCCTCGCGCTCCAGCCGCATCAGCTCCAACAGAAGGCTGGCAGAACAATCATCTTAGCGGTACGGTTGATCCGCTGACCCGCTTTATCTCTCCAACTATTTGCTCGCTGACTGAGGCCGGAGAGCCGTGCTGTCACGGAATGCGATGTTGCCGGAGAGGAAGCATGCGACAAATGATTGGTCACCAGAGCCCCGATGCATGTGCACACTGAGCCCGTTCTGTGAGGAGGTCAGTCGAGGGACAGGAACAAGCGCTTTTAGCGTTCATCAGCTTGACCCATGGCTTCATATGCAGCAGTAATTTTCTTTAGTAAAGCAATGGCAGGAAAAATTAAGGGTAATACCTTAGTTTTAACTGCATTTAGAGAAATGTAAAACAATTCATGCAAAAAATAAAAAAAAAATAAAAAATCTGAGCGTTATTTCCTCCAAGAAAAGAAAAGAAAAAAAAGAAAAGAAAAAATTGCAAAAAGATTTCACCTCACAGTTCCTATTTTTTAAGACATAAAAACACACAACTGAGCTTTTACCTGAATAGATTTTTTATTATTATTATTATTATTTTTTTTATTATTGCACAGTGGAAAAAGAAAAAGAATAATAATAATAATGGAAGCCCATATCTGCCAAATAAAATAAATAAATAAATAAATAAATAAACAAAACAAACAAATAAGGGGTAATTGCAACTTGCAATACAGTATATTTTTCAACTTTGGATTGTAAGAAACAGAGTCTAAATTGTGAGATAGATTGTAAAATAAAATGTTGCAATCACTCATATTTGTTGTTATTATTATTATTATTGTTGTTGTTGTTGTTTATTCCATGGCAGAAACAAGATTCTGTATGTATGTCACCCTGATGGTGTTTTGTCTGTGTGTAATTTTCTGCACCATCTATATACCAGGATCAGCAGTTTTATGATAACACTGCTTCATGATGTGGCTTCCTGTTTTACTGCCTGTATTTTCATGATGGTTATCAGTGCATATTTAGGTAAGAAACAGATTTTGGCAGTTCAAGCCGTTTGGTATATTAATATTAAAACACATGAAATACATGGGTATAAGCTGTAACATTTACACGCACCAGTATGCCATCTCATAATACCTGGAACATTGTGGCAGTATTTTGACTTGCAGTCTGATTTTTTTCAAACCTAATATTTTAGATATTCAGATATTCTCGCAATCAGTTTATCATAAAAATAAATATCAAAACACCAGTCTGAAGTCAGTGCTTTCTGAAATGCTGAGGTCATGCAGTGTTAAGGGCGTAGAGCATGACCTCTGACCTCATTGTAGCAGTCAGGGTTCAGAGTTCATCAGTGGCTGAGGTAGGAAATGTTGGCAGCTTGCTAAACATGCATAGCAGACACATGAAAGAAGCCAACCTACACAGGAAGTGCTCAGTGCTGGTCAGTGAAGGGCATTGTGGGCCAGGTGTTCCCTCTCCGCCTCTTGCTCTTTTGACTCTTGAAGCACACATGCAGACACACATATACACATATGTATGTGCTTCTTGTCTCATTGTACAGATACAATCAGGTAAATTACTGCAGTCTGCAGCTGAAGCAGAGAATATAAATGTTCCTCCTTTTTATATATTGTGCTTTTTATGTAGACAAATATTTAAGCTAATATGTTTGGTTTAAAATGGTTTGATTGTTTATGATCACTTATAAGTTAAAGAGAAAAAAATTAAAATTGTCAGGGGAAAAAAAAAAAAAAAATGGAAACTGTCATCACTGACTCACCCTCATGTCGTTCTGAACTTCTGTCATTTTTGTACTTCTGCAAAACACAAAAGAAGATATTTGAAGAATCTTTCAGCTGTGCATACAATGAAGGTCATGGGTCCATCAGTTTCAAGATGCTAATAGGACATAAAGGTGATGTAACAGTCTTCTGAAGCGCTATAATCACTTATGAACTGAGTGAAATTAGTGGTTATATACTCTCAGATTAACTTTTGTATACAGAGTCCAAGTCAATAACATCTGCTTCTTGTGTGTCACATCAACATTGTGATGTAATCACATGCAAGAATTACTGAGCTTTTAATGTTTTTGATTTTGCTATGTTTATTAATTAATTAATTAATTTTAAATGTTGGAATAGCATAAGGCTATTAAAAGCATGATTATAACATGAAGCAATGTTTTTTTTTATTTATTTTTATTTTTTTCTCATTTCACACACCACATAACTATATTCTATTTTTTAAAGGACATTTTCTATATTTCTATGTTAAATTAATATCTATAATAAAACACATATATGGTACATCTTACATACCTTACAACAAATGTGGAAGCAAAAAAAATAAAAAAATGCAATAAAATAAATGAATAATAATAATAAATAATAATAATAAATAAAATCAATACTATCCATTCAATCTTGTATCCATAAAATTATTTAAGTTCAATCAATCAATCAATCTGTCTTTCTTTTTATTGGTCCCTTTAACACATTTTGTTGACCATAAGTAACATTGCACCTACATATCTACTAGCTCTCATTAGAGTGTTAGTAGAATGTTAGTAGACTGGTAGGGTTAGAGTTAGAATAAGTTGACGTACTTGATGGGAGACCCTCACAATAAAGAGTTATCAGATATTAAGCAGACTATCTAATATTCTAATGGATGTTAGTAGACATGTACTGTAGGTGCAATGTTACTCATAGTCAACAGCATGTTCAAAAGGGACCATCACAATTAAGTGTTATCTTAATTTATGTATTTAACATCAAACAAAACAATATTCTTGTTCACAGTATTAAAACAAAAAAAAAAAAAAAAAAAAAAAGGTTGACTGGTTATAGATTAAAAGATTAAAAATGACTGCACAGCCACCCTTAGGTGGCGAAATGCACTAAGAATGTGAATCGACATTTAACGAGAAGAAAGCAGTTTGGCGTAATTCATCTAAGCATCTGTTTCCATGGTGACTCAAGGATTTGACGCTGTGTTGAGAATGTCTTTATGTGTTCATTGCAAATATACTCTGAGATGACTGAACTCACTTCTGGCCGCGTTATTGGAAGCCATAACCACAAGAACGAAAACACACACTTCACCTTCATTAACAATCTTAATCTTCAAGCTCTTGAATATTTGGGAGTACTGAATCTTTCTCTGTTCATTCTTGTCATATTTGGACCTCAGGTTTGGGATTATACAATCCCAAATTGCTATTTTGCATTCTACTCAGGTTTTATTAATGAGATGAAAATAAAGGATTCCTCCCGTAATGCTGCATTTTCATGCTTGCCACGCTCCATGTATCTGAAAGAATAAACAGTGGTATCAATGGCTGGCCAGAAAGTAGCAGCATAGAAGCTGCCATGAAAATTGTTTATCTAGCTGCAGAATGCTATTCAACTGGGACTGCGGCATAATGATGCTGCGAGAACTGTCAGCTTTGCAATTAAGTCTGTCTTCAGATGCTTTCCAAGCAATTCATTAACTCAACACACTCCTGCTAAATGTGTTAAAACAGATCAGTAATTACTGAAGAAGTTTGTGTATTAAAGAGCTCAACTTTTTTTTTTTTTTGAGGAATCCTGAAGAACTTTATGTTTTACAGTGTAATTATGCTTTCTCATTAGTCTCTTGCTGATGTGAGATTTTTAATTGCTTTGGTATTGAAAGTAACAATAGTTTTAAATGAACACTCCTCTGTTCCTATCTGATGTCTTAAGAAGTTCTGACTGCTGCTTTTCTGTTCCTAATGAATGTCATCGGGCACGCTACAAATTGACTATTATTGAGCATAAAATAAAACTGTTCAGAAATTACAGCTGCAAAATGTATTTGAACCTTTGACAATATTTCTCATGCACTTGATGGAATTGATATTATCAATACCTTAGAACTTCTATGGAAAGTCTTCCCGAGAGGGTCTTCTTCAAAATTTCTCTTCAAGTTTTAGCCCAACTTGAGATTGTGTCGATTAGATTTGTTGTCATATAAAGTGATGAAGTAAACAAACCTTGGAATGTTTATGATGTGATGCATCTCATGCCCAAAAATCAAAACCACGGCCTCCATTTTCTTCAAAAAAGTTTACTAGGCCTCAGATCATTTTAGTTTTTATTTTTAATGAAGCTCAAGGAAACTTAATTTCACATGTCAGAAAACCGACTGTGCTTCAAAACCAAAAGCACAGCTCAACCACACCACAGCGGTGGAGAGTTGGAAGGGGAAAGTTTGGAAATGGGAATGTTTGAATTCCCTTTGGTCTCTAACTGAACTGAAGTTGGAAATTGCCAAAATGATGAATTGTTCAGGACTCAATAATCTCCCAAAAGAGGTCACTAACTAGCACCCTACAGGGAGTGATGAATTCCTGAAGACATTTTTAATCAACTATTAGAAGCATGCATACACAGTAGTTCTGAATGGAACCTTAATGTTTAAACTTTATGTGCTGAAAAGTTGGTCAAAAATGATTCTGATTCTGATTCTGATTCTAAACTTTATGTGCTGAAAAGCTGGTCAAAAATAAGTGGCCTTTTAAAAATTGCTTATAAATCTCTCATTATGCTTTATCATCACGAAATCTTGCTTTCAATCTTTTTATCAACGTATTTTCTTTCAGTAAGCACAGGTTTTGCATTTTGTTTTTGGAACTGATTGGTTGTAGGCCTCACTGATATGAGCTTATGCACTTCGATTTTTGAGTGAAAAAAAAAAACAAAACAAAAAAACATTATTTGTGAATAATTTTGGCAACGTTCACAAAATTTATAGTCGTGGCCTAATGGGTAGAGAGTCGGACTTGTAACCCGAAGGTTGTGGGTTCGAGTCTCAGGTCCGGCAGGGATTGTCGGTGGGGGGAGTGAATAACCAGCACTCTCTCCACCCTCAATACCACGACTGAGGTGAGACTCTTGAGCAAGGCACCAAACCCCCAACTGCTCCCTGGGCGCCGCAGCATTAGTGTATGTTCACTACTGTGTGTGCACTTGGATGGGTTAAATGCAGAGCACAAATTCCGAGTATGGTTCACAATACTTGGCCACACATCACTTCCCTTTCCCTAAAAACTACAGTGTATAAGGTGAGATCAAGCTGTGCAATCAATCAGCTGCAAAAATAAATACAAGTTGATAAGACTGAATCAAAGATTTGGTAATAATAATATATCATAATGGTGAATTATGATATATTCCCCCACAAAAAAAATACACACACAAAAAATAACTATTTTAGCGTTGATATATCCTGTGTGAACTTTTAGCTGAATGCAATAAAATTAACTAGCATTTTGGTAAAAAGAAAATCCTCTCCGGAATACAAACATGAGGGTTAAGAGTGCAATGACAATTCATCGCACAACATAATGATTATTGGCCATTCATGAAGATACCGAATGTGTATTCCCTAGAAGACAATGAGTGGTGAATGCAAAGATTCCAGCTCCGTTGGCACAGTATCTGTGTTTTAAGGAAATGGATGCTAAACCAGAAATGTCATGTCACTCGACAAAGCTCTAGTCAAAAATGGCCGACCCTGACAAAGATCTGATGAGGGAAGCCCACGTTGGCCTCGTATGTTGGATATTTTTCAGTTAATACTGATCCGAAGCCAAGTATAAAGTGCCTTTAAAATCTAAAACGCTTCTATCGGCGCCTTTGCACGCCTGCCAGTTGGCCACGTTTGGTAATATCTCAAAAGTGGAGCATTAATCTCAAAGCCTGGCTAATTAAACAGCATTAAACAGATTAATTTGTTCTTTGAGTAAGTGGCTGAACTGCTCGCTCCTCCGAACGGTCCGCCGTTCTCAGTCTATTTCATCTGGGGAAACGTTGTGCTTTCCTCCCTCCCTCCGCCTCCATCTGATGTGCTTCCTGGGTCACGGAGGCGAAAGAAGAATTATACGCATATAAATGTCCCTTTTATGAAGTGCCTTTTGAAAAGCCACTAATAAAAATAATAAAGATAATGTCCCGGGCAGATGCATTTGGCTGATCTGAGGCACGGGCCGCGGGCTTCGCAGTCATTCGTTGACAAAACAGTCATCTTATTTACACGCTCCACAATAACCCGCCGCAAATGTCGAAAAGAGGAATAAGGGGGGAAAATAATTAGCATATTAATCTTTTTTATGCCGTCATCTTTCAGGTCCGGGAGAGCACGATGTAATTTAAATCTAAATGCTTTCCTGGCATTAGAATTCATTTTAGATGGGTCAATTGTTCTGTAATAAAAGGATGGAAGGTGTACTTCATGCAGGAGATTTATGTTTGCCATTTGTTCATATTCATGTGCTACTGAATACCCTCAATTCAAATGGTGATGGCAGCTCATATCAGCCTCAGTGCAGCCCCACACATCACTAACCACCAGCAATGAATTTCATTTGCAGAACAAAAAAAAAAAAAAACTAAAGGGAGAAAAGAGAAAACGGGGGGGAAAAACACGCTGAAATTAACTCCACCGGTTTATTGATTTTTTTGCTCAACAGAGGCCTGTATAACAGCTCTATTGCCCCCATAATGATTAGTGACAAAAGTTTAATTAAGCAATTATGAAGGCAATAATAGAGTTGTCGGGTTTGCTTAGCTTTAGACTGTTTAAGACTTATCTCCTTGCCACACATCATAGCGGCAGAAATCTGCTTTAGGAGATTAATGCTGCGAGAACACAGATGCCCACTCTAATACCCCCTCCACCGCGCTGACGCCTCGCCCAGGACCACAACACAAGCGTCCCTTTATCAAATTACAACTCTGTTTTTCATGAATATGTAGTACGAGGGAGGGAGGGGGGAGAAATCCAGTTATGGCTTTAAGGTGTAATTATAAAGACGTACGACACAAACGACACGCGCCGTTCTGTTTCAGTCATCTTCGCTATGAAATGCGCGTGATAATTTTGTTGTGAATAATGATGCACGGCGTTCTGAGAGCCTGTGGAGCTTCCAGCCGTTTGTCGGCGGGTATTTCTGAGAGCGCCTTAATGTGCTAATCGATTAGTCCTCTGTCTTTTGTTTCCCGGGTCTGTTCCTTTATTTCATTAGATTTTCAACCCTCTCGGATTCTCGCAGATACATGGGAGACTTTTATGCGCCGGTTTGATAGCGGATTCTTGAAAAGCGCCGGATGAGAACGTCCTCGTTGCAGAAACACTATCGTTACTTCAAAGCCACAAACTGGGCTTTGTTCATTACTTCGTGTTTAATTCAGAATGCAGTTTTGTGGTTTGTTCGCTATGTGCTAGTGTACTCGGTTCGATTCATATGGCTTTAATGGCATAACAAATGTATATTTCGTATTGCCAAAGCATTAAAATAACATAGTGTTCTACTCCAAACAGTTGACGAAATATACTTGTAATAGATATATTATGCACTTAAATTTAACAATCTCTCCCTTTTCTGCAAAATACGGATGACCCATCCCGCTCATTTTGTCCAATCAAACACGCTCTAGAATTAGAAAGTCCCTCCCCCAGTACTTCTGACTAATAAAAGCAAGTAGTAAATCATGTTCACAACTGTCTAATTATAAAGTAGGCCTAAATGTAGTAAAATAAAATGGTGCATGAATCTATGTTTAGCTGGAGTATACTAGTATGCTCTAAACAACCAAACGTTCAAATTTTAGATAGAGTTTTACCTGCTAATAAAGACAACTTAAATATTTTATTGATTTATAACTACTGGAAAAACATTGAGGTTTTTCAGCATTATAAATCAAGCGTCTGTTAATGCTGTCATGCGGTTCTGCTGTTTTTAGAGAACTGACAACTCTCAGCTTTCATAAAGTCCTTGCAAAAAAATAAAAATAAATAAATAAATAAATAAATAAAAAAATAAAAACAAATAATAACGTTAAGCTGAGTTCTCATCATTGGAAAACTCTTTGCACTCTGGCCACAACTACACACCAAAAAAAAAAAAAAAAAAAGACTATTATAAACTTCGCAGGGCAGATTTGAGAATGCTTACACAGGCTTTTATGCTTGTGTAGCTTAAGACTGCAAATCGAACCACAGATTAGCTTAATGTTGAATGATATGTCTTTTGAGTTTGCCCCGAACCGTTTCCATGAATTTAATTTTACATGGATACTCGATCGGGAATCTGTGGTCATTGGGTTTAGGCTCGGGTTTAATCTGGGACGCGTGGATGAAAACCTCGTAAAGACATTATTTGCGGCATGAATTTTTCTCTAGCATAACGGGATCGTCTTCACACAGCCAAGCAAAGCTTTCCAGCGCCGAGCTGCCAAGAGTGCGGACATCTTCTCTGTTAATGAACTGAAAATCCTAAGAGACGGGTGGAAGACTACAACACACTGACGCTCAGACAAACTGTGTACGGATGAAAACCAGCGCAAAACACTGGAAGAACAATTCCGACATGAGTGACAAACACAGACAGACCTTCTTTGTAGATCAATGATGACTCGAGAGATAATAAGTCAGGAAACAATAGGCTGCTGGCTTTCAAACCGTAGCACGGCACGCAAGAGGTTAACATCCCCCACCAAGCCATTAGTCTGCGACTGAAGGTCGAGGTTGGTCAGGGTCACCTCTGCTGTCCTCTTTCTCAGCTGTTGTGCCAGAGAAGAGAGCGGTGGACGGCCGGCTGATGCCCCGTCCCTGCTGCCTACACAATGAAATGACACACTGAAGGTGGTCTTGCATCTGGCGTGCTATTCAAACAGGCCAGGAACACGCACCGTTGCCAGATTGCAGGCTAATTAAGGAGCTCTTGGATGACCATCAGTGGCGTCTCCGGCTAAAGTGGCGCCGAACGAGGCCCTGGAAGAGGAGCGTTGAGCGAAGCCTCCTGAGAGCCGTGACCGCGACAAAGGACGCTCCTGGCTTGCTCGCCAATCCCACTCCGACTTCTCGTTGTTTTTCCAGCCGCATTCGAGCTGTGGATTTAATGCCGTCTATTTAAAAAGGCAAACTTGAACAGTTTTGACACAGAGCTCTCCCATTCCGCTCGGCTTTTAGCATAATGTCTGTTTGTGACAGGCCGCGCAGCCCGGTAAAATGCGCCCAGTTTGACAGCAGCTCCAGCAATTGTTTACCCGACTTTATTTTTGCTGCTCGCTGCCTTTATTTCTCAGCGCTGGGAAGAAAAGTGAAGAGGGCGAGGAAAAGAAAGACAAAAAATACAAGACATGCAGCAGAAATGCTGCTGCTCGCTAATAAGATGCCCATCATGCTCGGCGGGCTGATTTGCAGCGCTCCCCCTCTAAGTCTCCATGATTACAGCGTAAAGGCCCCGCTCTCCTCCCCAGCTGATCCTCATCTTGTTCGCTGGCATTAATGACACTTCAGTCACCGCAGCTTTCAAGCAGGGACCCTTCCATGGCGAACAGAGAGCTGACATTTCCTGACATTTTCCCAACTAATTACAGTACAAATAATTAAGCGTGTTCGCGTATGTAACAAATGAAGGCGAAAGCCGTCTGTCAGGGCGCCTGTGATTGATGACGCTCGGAGAGAGTTTATCTGATGGGACCCTGCCAGCGACTATAGAGGGAAGCAAATTTATTAGAACGAACAATGCAAATTTAGAAGTCATCTCATCCAGTTAGGCACCCGAGCAATATCCGTGTCAAGGTGAATGTGACAATGAAAGCAAAATATTTGCATTTTGTGGAGCGGGCTGAGGGGAAAATCAGAGCCAGAAGATGACAGGCCTAATTATTTCGACTCACACAGGCCAAGACAGCTGTTTCTTGTGTCCTGAACAAGGCTGTCATGCAGGTAACCAAATAGGTCTGCACACGAGCCCGTATCCGACACAGACGCGGAAATGTCTGCCGCTAATGACCAATGCTAATGTTGCTGCCATGTCTCACAGAAACTGCAGAAGTGTCAGCGCGCACTTTCTGCAAGCCAGTCAACATTTTGCTCCATAATTATGTGTTAGAGAATTAATTCTTGCCTGTCAGTCCCCCTCGGCCCACCGACGCTGACTGACAAAGACAAATGGCGTTGAGAAGCAGGGATGACGCTGCTTGAGCGCCACGTCCCTTTCGAATAATGAGTAAAATGTACAGTAAACGTATATTTCTTAATTCCTCATTTGGTGTATTAATCAAACCTGTGGCAGAAAGGACTATTTAACACAAATATACGATATATTGCTTCGATGCATCAAACACACCTGTTATTTCAAAGAAATTACACTGGGATCCATGGGGTTTAATTTTTTTACTTAAAAAAATGCATATACATTTATTAAAAAGGATCACATTCGTGACCTACCTTTTTATCCGCTTGCTCATGACAATATCGCAATGCTTGTGCTTTTAAGCTACCAAATATCAATATGATGCATTCACATGCACTTAAGGGAATACAAGCTTTACCGCCCTCACTTATAATGAAGCTAGCATTTTTACTCAGTGGCAGCTATACAATAGCTGGAGAGGACAGCAAATCCTGGTGGGTTTGGAGAAATCTACATTGGGATCAAAGTACGCCGCTTAGCTGCCTAACTCCTGCTGTAGAACAGATGGGCCCTGGTCACACGATGAGCCCTCCGAGATTCACAATCTAAAATAGCTGCTGCTTAGATAGCTAGACAGATAGACTGAGATAGAGACAACTGGCCAATTTATTTGTGTGGCCGTAGATGCTATTTTAACAAAATTAAATTCTTCCTTTCTCCATGTTTGTCTGTTTATGCCTCATTAATATATCAGAATATATCATTAATATATTTTGGATTTAACTCATCTTTGCAAGGATCAGCATAAACACACCGAATCAATGCTTAGGCGTTAATATTTTATTTTGAAACACAGCGACTTGTGTTTTTGGATATCCTTTCCCTTTAGTATATACACTAGCTTTGCTTTCTATTGCCTTTCTGCCTTTCTACACCAAAATCGAGCCTCACACTTCACATAGACTGTAATTACATTGTGCAAACGTGACAATAAAAACAGAAATAGTTTGATGTTAGCATGTTGCTACATTTACAATGTCATGCTCTATTATTTGATAACACTGTACCATTTTAAGAAGCAATTTTTTAACCAGTGGCTTTGATTACAAATGTATTATCGACACTTCTCTTGCCATCTTTGGATGTATTTATTCTTTATTATTTATGTATCCCCCCCTCTTAGCTTGTTGCAATACCTATTCTGCAAAGGATGCACACTACCAAGAACGTGGATCTTTCTTTTTGGATGAGGCTTTGCGTTAAGATTCTTAAAAAGATTCTTCCATGCAACGTAAAGTTAAATTATTGGAGAATGTACTTCACACTAAGAAAAAAAAAAAAAAAAAATAGAAAAAAGGGTTATTTTAAAAAACGTAAAGGTTATAAAAATTGAATTCAAAAATGGAACTTTCTTTTAAAAGCTTTATTTTGAAGAATGTAGCCAATTCACCAGGTTTGCATACTAGACAGTAGTCATTTCTTAAATAATATTCGTCTTATTAAAGTTGACCTCTAAGGCTCCCAGATGAGCTATCATCTCACTCAATATGTTACTCAACATTTCAGAGGGCTAAAGTGGTGTCAGGTTCCGTAGCATTTGACCTCTGACCTTCCTGAAAGGCGATCTGGAGATTCTCTGGGCATATTGCCCCCCAGGTGGAGCATCCTTCTTTCGGTGGACGTCCTGGCCCTCAGGTGGCTTTCTAGCAGTGATTTCAAAGCAAGCACAAATGACAGACTTCTGCCTTGCTGGAGACACTGTTTCCTTTTGTGCAGATGACGCAAAGCTTGGATTGTGTGTCAAAGAGATGAGATCGGTTTCATAAACACCTCCACCGATCAAAGTTAAAAACGCTCAATGCTGATTTTGAATGAAAACTACGAGATGTGATGGTATTTTGGTAGAATTTGGCAAATGTATGTGCATGTGTTAGAAGAAGGAAGTGTACTTGAGGAAAACTGAGATCTCAGTCTTTATGTCTCCCGTTTCCACAATATTTTCCGTTCTGGCTGTCTGAGTCACCCAATCTGTAAGGACAATACTGTCAGCATCAAATACCAGTGAACGTCTATGGGTTCAGGCTGTGCCAGCAGAAAGAGAGCAGGAGACAGAGAGAAAGAGAGAAAGCGAGCTTTATATCATCTTAGCTGACTGTTCACATTCAGACGAGATAATTAGGAGTAAAACAAAGACTGTCATAGGGCTTAAGAAAGAAAAGGCATTAAACAGCGTAAAACAGGTTTAACATTTCCTATTATAAAGACAGCAGTGATCCTCAAGCCCTTGGGACAGAGGACTTTGTTCAAGTGATGCTTTGGGATGACTAATTTTGTCATTTTTCCCTTTCTCTTTCTTTTGCTCTTCTTCGTGTCAGAGAATTTCAGCGACTGCATCTACCTTTTCCTCAGAGCCTGTTTCTGCTTCGTTGGCAATTGGAAATCTTATCATTGGATGACATCTAACGTGACGTCTCTCTCATAAGATCCCTTCCAGGAATTCTATCAATTTCATCTGATGACATAAGTCAACACTGAATAACTCTTCAATACAGGGCATTGAAATTATTATTGCTAATGTCATTACAACAACAAAAAAATAAAATTTAAGTGATAAATTCAATACAATACATCAATATGGTCTCTAAATGTACATTTATTTTATGGGCAACATGTCAAAGTTTGAAAACACAACTTCCAACAGATTTCCATTACTTTTTAATAAATTTTACAAAAATAGCTTATGGCTTGAAAAGCTCCTAATATACTAACTATCAAATTAATTTTACTGTACCTTCTGATTGCACTGCAAAAGTGATGTTTGCCCTCAATATGTTTGTTCTGTTTTCCAGTGTAAATGTCTAAAGATTCTTTATTCAAGATACATTTACTTGGGAAGCAACATAAGATAAGTCTTGTTTATGAGAAGTGATTAAAATGAAGTGCTTATGATTGAAACACAAACAAATATCCAATGGGCTCAGAAAAATCAACTTAATTCAAATGAAAAATGGGTTTTAATACTCCGCTTCGCCGCCGCATCTCAGATTTCTTCAAATGAAGCGACTGAGGCGTACAGCTCATAGCACGGCCAGGAACGCAGTAATCATTCCCATATCTAAGGGAACCGAGGTTACGAAAGTAACCGAGTACGTTCCCTGTCGATATTTTCACTCGTACTGCGTCGTAAGACGCTTGTATGGGAACCAGTACAATCACGCCGTGCTATGATGGGGAACGACTCAAAACCAAGACTCACATGGGAGAAGACCCAGGGGAGTCAATAGAATACACCAAGCACAGGCTGAGCCCTCAGGGTCATCCGTGGCCTGGGTGTCGTACCGTAAGTATACCTAGTGTCCATATAATATGGAGTGCCCAAGTGAAGGAGAGACTTGAACAATGTTGGTCAAGTGAACCCATAAGACTGCTTAACTAGCCGGAGGCGGCGAACTAAGCAGAAAGGACTCTGGCCTGCAAGGCAGGGATGTCCAGGTTGTAAAACCTTACAAATGTGGATGACGAGGACCAGCCGGCCGCCTCACAAATTTCCTAAATGGACACCCCACTGGACCATGCCCAGGACGAGGCAATGCCTCTGGAATGGGCTCTAACTCCAATGGGGCACTGCAAGCCCAAAGAGGAGTATGCCAGGGTGATAGCCTCCACTAACCACCTGGAAATTCTTTGCTTCGTAACAGGGCGACCCTTAGCGCGGTTACCGAAGCTGACAAAAAGCTGTTCTGATCTTCTGTATGAGGCAGAACGCTCGATGTATACCCTCAGGGCCCTGACGGGGCAGAGCAGGGACAATTCCTGTTCATCCGTCAAAGGGGAAAGCGCGGAAAGCACTATGACCTGGGCTCTGAACGGAGTGGAGAGCACCTTAGGTACATAACCCAGCCTTGGTTTCAGGACGACCTTGGAGTCGTTAGGCCCGAATTCCAGGCAAGCAGGGTTGATGGAAAGGGCCTGTAGGTCCCCTACTCGCTTAACCGACGCCAGCGCTAACAGCAGGGCGGTTTTAAACAAGAGTGATCTGAGGCTCGTGGATTGCAATGGTTCAAACGGGGGCCTTTCAAGGCCCTTAGTACGGTTGATAAGTCCCAAAGTGGAACTGTACGAGGACGCGGGGGTTAATTCTCCTGGTGTCTCGTATAAACTGTACCACCACACTATTCCTGCCCATCGATCGGCCAGCAATAGTGGCACGGAAAGCCGCTATGGTTGCCGTGTAAACTTTGATGGTGGATGAGGAACGCTGATTATCCAGCCTCTCCTGCAGAAACGAAAAAACCACTGATACATCAGAGGTAACCAAATCTAATTCGCGGTCTTGGCACCAAGCCGAGAAAATAGACCATTTCAGAGCATAGAGGCGCCTGGTAGACGGGGCTTTAGCTTCTGCCATAGTGTTCAAGACACGCTCTGGGAGGTCGAAAGGCTCCCGTTGAGCGGCCACACATGCAGGGCCCGTAACTCGAGCCGTGGATGCCACAGCGTTCCGTTCGCTTGAGAGAGGAGGTCCTGTCTCAAGAGAATGGGCCACGGGGCTGCTTCGAGCAGCTGGAATAACTCCGACACCCACGGCTGGTTCCTCCAGAGGGGGGCTATTAGAAGAAGCCTGTGCCGTTGTTCCCTGACTCGTCTGAGTACCTGCGGTAGCAGAGCAATTGGAGGGAACGCATAGAGCGAGACGTTGTTCCTCAACAACATGTTCACTCCTTGGTTCATTTTGCCCGGCACGTGCGTCGCCTTCAGTGAGCGCAGATTGGTTTGAGCCCCAACAAGAAGGTCGTTCGCCAGCGTGCAGAGGCGCCTCGAGACGAGGCCGCCCTGGTGATTTATGTATGACAACACGGACCTCCTGTCTGAGCGTATTAGCACATGGTGTCCCCTTATGTCCGGCAGGAAGAATTGACAGGCACGGCACACTGCTAGCATCTCTAGGCAGTTGATGTGCAGACCCGACTCTTCTTCGGACCAAAGACTGAAGGTCGGTTTGCCTTCACACAGCGCTCCCCAACCCTTGTTGGAAGCGTCTGTCATGAAAACCTTCCCTCTGTGCGCCGTGTCTAAGATCTCACCCCGCTTCAGCCAGAGGGGGTCCCTCCAACGGGCCAGGGCTGATACACAGGCCCAAGTCACTGTGATGGCGACCATGACGCCAAGCCACGGATGAAACCCTCTGCTTCAGCAAGAACTGGATGGGTCGCATGTGAAGCAGGCCCAACTGAAGTACTGGCGAAGCTGCTGCCATAAGGCCCAGCATTTTCTGGAAAGCCTTGAGCGGGTGGGCAGTCCCTTCCTTGAAGGAGGCCGTGCGGCGCTGAATCGTCGTGGCTCGTTCCACTGAGACAGCTGCTGTCATCTGCACTGAGTCAATAACTGTCCCCAGGAACGACACTCGCTGGCTGGGTGACAGTATGCTCTTGGCAAAGTTGACCCTGATCCCCAGGCAATCTAAGTGGCTGAGGAAGAGGGTCTTGTACAATGTTGAAACTGCCTCTGACTGGGCCAGAATGCGCCAGCCGTCGAGGTAGTTGAGAATGCAGATTCTCATCTGTCGCCGAGGGGAGAGAGCCGCATCCATGCATCGCGTAAAAGTGCGGGGAGCCAGGGACAGCCCAAACGGGAGGACCTTGTATTGATATGCCACCCCCTCGAATGCAAATCTCAATAATCGTCTGTGATGGGGGGCTACCTGGATGTGAAAGCATGCGTCTTTCAGATCCAGAGACATGAACCAGTCCCCTGGGCATATTTGCGAGAGGATCTGCTTCAATGTGACCATCCTGAATGACCTTTTACCAGGGCGTGATTCAGGAGTCTGAGATCTAGAATAGGTCGCAGGCACCGTCTTTTCTGGGGACGAGGAAGTAGCGGCTGTAGAAGCCTGACTCGCTCTGGGCTGGAGGAATGACTTCTATGGCTCCCTTTACCAGCAGATTCATCACCTCTGCGCGCAGGACCTGAGCGTCCTCGCTGCGCACTGTGGTGGTGACCACAGCGCGGAAGTGTGGTGGTTTTCAAGCGAGTTGGAGTGAATAACCTCGTCTTATCGTAGCCATTACCCACTCTGACACACCAGGGATGGCCTGCCAGGCCTCGGCCCGTGTGGCAAGAGGTTGAATAGGTTCTAAAGACTGGCTGCATAAGGGCAGTACGCTTATGGTAGGCAGAAGAGGATATTTGCTCTCTTTTCGAAAATGTCTGTGTTTTATTTTGTCCGCTATTACCGCGGTTGGACGCCCGGGCGCTAGAGTGGGCCCGTGGGGAACCAATAACACACTTCCCTCTACACCCAGGGTGACAAGAGGTACATTAGAGGCTGTTTACGGGGTGGTCCGGCGGTAGCGAGACTCGGGCCCCTACTCTTTCTGCCTGGCTGATCAGGAGGACTTCAGAGGCGCCAGATCCAAGGCAACCTTGGGCCAGGGTCCTTGGCGCTTCAGGAAGGGGTAGCGTCTTGCTGAGCGGGAACGCCCTCTGTCCTGCCGATCCTTAGGTCGGGGCTCGGGAGTGGCTGGCGTTGGCTTGGCGGGCTGCTGAGTCGGCGCAGGCTTGGGGCGACTAGAAGCAGCAGAAGAGCTGGCACGTTTCGGGAGGAAGTGTCGCATCGCTGAGTCTTCGTAAAACGCTCCGCAAAGCCCTCCACAGCTGGCCCGAACAGGCTGTTCGATGAGACCGGAGTGTCGAGGAAGGGAACTTTATCCGTCTCTTTCATCTCCGTCAACGTGAGCCAAAGATGGCGTTCCAACACTACCAGGCTGGACATCGACCGCCCGATGGCCTGGGTAGTGGCTTTGGTGGCGCGCAGGGCCAGGTCCGTCATGCTTCTCATCCCTCAGTGAAGCTGCATTGAGACTGGCCTCCTCACTGGCGAGCATCTTGGCCTAGAAGACCTGGAGCACAGCCATAGAGTGCAGGGCCGAAGCCGCTTGTCCACCCACTGAGTAGGCGCGTCCAGCGAGTGCAGACGTGGCTCTGCACGGCTTGGATGGATGGCTCTCCCTCGCTTTCCATCCGATAGCCGTGGGTGGGCAGAGATGTGCGGCCACGGACTCATCCAGAGGGGGCAGGTGCTCGTATCCCTTCTCTTCAGCGCCGTCAACAGATGCGACACGAGTAGGGGGCGCGCCACGATATAGTGAGCTCGTCGTGGACTTCGGGGAAGAAGGGGGACGAGCGTTGGCGGGGGGGTTGCTGGCGCCCCCGGGAGAAACCACTCGTCCAGCCTGCTGCGAGACGGCTCCTCAGGCGGAGACCACTCGAGCTCGAGCTCACTGACAGCCTTAGTCATCACACGGATGAACTCCTTGTACGTTCTGGGTCTGGTGCTGCGTGAAGAGGACGGTGGCAAGAGAGAATAGTCAGTCCCGCTATGCGCAGCGTCAGCATGGGATTTCCCCAAGCATGACATGCACTCAGCGTGACCGTCATCAGCGTGCAGGGGAGTCCTGCACGTCTTACAATGATGGCGCGGCATTTGAAACAACACTGTCAAAATTTGCTCTTTTGTGAGGCTCTTTTAGATAGTCGCTGGATGGCGGCAGGGGATAGACCGGGATCTGCGAGCTGAGCGCTGCAAAAGGTCTAATCCGGCTGCTGAGGTGTTTCAATGGCGAATCTCGGTGTCAGCGAAGAAGAAGCTTCATCACTGAAGAGAAGAAATCTGAGATGCGGCGGCGAAGCGGCCGCTTATATAGCCAGAGACCCTGCCCATTTCGGAGGGCTATGGCGGGCTGCATAGCCATAGGCTCGCTCAGCGCCGCCACCGAGACATTGGTTCGATTTTATAGCACTGCACGAACCAATGGACGTGCAGTTTCACTGCGTGATTGAAGAGGCTTCAGTTGAAGAGGAAAGAAAAGAGTTTTTCCTATACAAGCGTCTTACGACGCAGTACGAGTGAAAATATCGACAGGGAACTTCAGTTTGCATCTTGATTTATTGATATTTAATATTTGTATTATTGGATTGCTGAAAAACAAAACAAAAATACTGAGAAAGATATTCATTTTTTAGCAGTGCATGCAACATTTAATGGTAGGACTTTATGAATTTAAGATTCTCTGCTCTGATGTAAGAACTTTCTGAGGCCTTCATTTGTGAAAGTGTGAATTAAGGCTTTTAAGACCTGCTGTCCACAGTGTTATAACATCTAAATCCCTAAATTAATTAAGCAAATTAGGTAAGAGTTCCAACAAATATAAATATATATATATATATATATATATATATATATATATACGAAAGAAAGATCTATCACATTTGAAGAATATAAAATTTAAAAGAAAGAAAGAAAGAGACAGACAGACAGAGATGACAGTGATGCCCTGGGGCTGTGTGTGTAACCTGTCTCATACCTCCATTCAACACAAACACTCCAGCGTCTCCATCTTACACACACAGATGCTCGTAAACAGGATCTGATGCAACGCTGCTCTTTGAAACATGCACAAGCTAATGAGATGAGATCCAAAAAAAAAAAAAAAAATTACATATTATGCTGACAGTAAATCATATTACATTCCTAATAAGCATTAACTGGATAACTGGGTCAAAGCAGAATCATCTTAATTGATTTTTCTAAAGGAACCTGACAGGAAAACGTCAATGCTTGAATATTTCTTCATGCATCATTAAAACAAGATTGGCTTTTAACAAAAGGAGATTCCTGTGCCGAATTGATTCTTGCTCGGGGCTGCCTGCAAGTAAGTGTATTACATAAAAATCTATACAGGATATTAAAACAACACCATTCTGCAAGACAGTTACAATTAAAAGCTGACACCCGCCCCCTTTGTGCTGGTTTCGGCAGCGTGCCCACAAATGCATCGCTGGCTTGCTCAAAGTCGCTCCAATCAATGGCGGAGCACAAAACGTTGGCTGGGAGACTGGCAGCAGGATAATTGAGCTGTTCTGGGTTCTGCGGCGACATGCGCCATATTCCTGCTCACTTTCCTCCCATCCATCCATCCATCCGTCCATTTGGGCCTGCCTGCTCCAGTCTCCCCGCTTAGCAATTAAAGACTGATTAGCGCGGAGAATCCTGCGTACTCAAAAGTAGTGAAGTCACAAAAGCTCAAGGAAAGAATTAGTCCCACATTACGCAATCTGCTGCAAGGACGAGGCGCTCCGGAGGCAGGGTGTCATTTTACGTGCCTGATGGAAATGTTTCGCTAGGTATAAATGGCTGCTTGGAATTAAAGTACAAGCACTTAAATTTAGAACATACACATCATTCGTTCACTAATACAGGAGGTTGCCTGCGCTTCATGCTTGCTGATCTCGTAGCTTGGCAAGTTAGTTTCAAATTAGCTGCCAAGTACATTTTAATTAGCTAAGCGAGGTAATGCAGTCAAACAGCTCTTTTTTTAAGGTAGCTGTCTATATTGAATGCATATCACATGATGTCATTTACTCTACAATTACAGGAATTTATCAATGAGAATGTCAATATGAATGTATATAAGTATGAGTTACAGAATTAAAGTTATAGTTAAAAAAAGATATATATATATATATATATATATATATATATATATATATATATATATATATATATATATATATATATATATATTATTATTATTATTATTAACTAAATAAACAAATAAATATATAAATATCTCATGATTTACTCACCCTCCAAACCCATCAGAAATGTGTTTATCAATAGTTCATTCATATTAATGGAGTGGTTTAATTCAAGTCTTCTGAGGAGACACAATTGATTTGTACCATGAGCAGGTTTAATTTAGGCTTTTATTCACAAATAAATTTTGATCAGTCTAAACCAATGAGGTTCAATCTTGCACATTTGAACTTCTGCAAGAACCAATGAGGTTCATTCTCGCAAATCAAGTTAAGTATGGTTGAACTTTTGTTTATGTACGCTTAGCAATGTTTTATGTAAATAAAAGCTTAAATTGAATCTGTTCATCATATAAAGCGATCGTGTCTCTTCACAAGACCTAGATTCAACAGCTTGATTCATACAGATTTTGATCTCATTGTGAACTTTCTGAAGCATCAGAGTTTTGGATGGAAAGATGGAAATCTCTCAGATTTGATTAAAAATATCTTAATTTCTGTTCCAAACATGACTCTTTAGGGTTTTGAACAACATGAGGGGGAGTAAATGGTGACAAATTTTCATTTTGGGGTGAAATAACATTTTAAACAAAATAAAACTAGACAAACTATTATTTTTACTGAGTTGAAAACATAATGAAGCTGTATAGTTTGCAATTTTAGCACAGTTTGCTTTGCTGGGACGAACTGAACTGGCAAATATATATATATATATATGGTTTTTTTTTTATTATTTCTGGCTGGTTCATTTACCGTCCAAAAAGTGAGTCAGTTCTCCCCGACACTTCTCTCTCAGAGAAACCCAACACCAGCTGCTCTATTCTTAGCGAACACACAGCACTGAAGGAAGACACCGGCAGCATCAGACGCAGCAGTGAAGAGCAGTAAATCAGTCTCGCTGACATCCTGACACTCATCAAGCCACTTCCCAACCATCCTCCATCAGTTAAGATCCAATAAAGCTGTGTGAAAACACAGCAGCGCCGTCCATAGATCCCCAAGACACGCCGTAAATACACTTTCACTCTCAGACACAGCAGTCAGGTTTCAGGACAGACGCCGTCTTTAAATAAAGGGTTAGACATTAAGAGAGAGAGAGTGAACCAGGGCTGTGTTGCTCTGAACAGCATTTAACTGAGGAAATGCAGAACTGGAATTTGAATTTATAAGTCTATTTAAAATGCATCACTATTCAAGGAAAGAGAGAGCATTTAATAATCACATTTCAAATATTTTAAATGGAATTTAGAACTATGTAAATAGATTTCATTATATTTTTACATTTACAGTGGAGTAAAACAACATGAATCAGGTTCTATGTAGTTTTCAGTTCTTGCTTATTTAATTGAATTTCCTTGATTTTGAATAATGTGTATGCAAGTATCACTGTGACACTATTATAGTTTGTATTAATACTTTGAAGCAGTTTTTATTTTTATATTTTCCAGTTTTTCTTTTTTTATTCAGTTTTATTTATTTGTTGTTTGTTTTTGTTTTCATTTTATCTATTTATTTATTTACATTTTATCATAGTTTTATTTCTGTTTTTATTTTAAGTAACAGTTAATTTCTTTATTTTCTTTCTTTCTTTCTTTTCCTTTTTCTTTTTTGTTTCATGGTTTTAATTTTACTTTCAGTTTTAGTTAACTACAATATCCCTAATATGGAATAACACCCAGCACCAGAAAAAAAAAAAAAATAAATAAAATAATAACAAATAAAAAAAAAAATTCCAAATATACAAATATATAACCGATATGAGAGCGTGCAAACCAGCGCAGTATGAGTGATATGAACAATTTTATAATTATTCAAAATGATATTATAATGATGTGATATTGCAAACCTTTAATTGAAAATAAGCTTAATACTTCTGCACATAAAAAAATAAATAAATAAACTTTTTTTTCATTGTACATTTATTTAAATTTTGTAATTCAGTTTTACTTAGTATTTATGTTTTCTTAGGTTTTTTTTTTTGTTTGTTTTTTTGTTTTTAAGGATTTTGATATATTCAGTTTCACTATTTAGTTCTTTAGACATAAAAAAGAAGGCAAAAATTAATGGGAAATTAAACAGGTTTCTACTCCTAAAAACTCAGTGCCATGCTGCTGTGGTTTGTGTGTTTTTAATGCACTGGGACTCAGAGCATGTGATTGTGAGCAGCAGTGTTGTTTTGCGGCAGGATCCAAACACGACCAGAGATATGGCAGCCATTAAAGTTTGAAACGCTCTTGCTAAATCACGACAACATCCAGAAAACATTATGCAATTTATTTACAACACGAGCGGATTGCACAGAGGTGAGCGTACGCGTCTTTAGGATTCCTCTGAGTCTGATGGGAGGCATGTAATGCTCATTTTACACAAAAGCCTGACAGAAGTGCTGGGCTTGTTTTGTTGCCACCCTTCGGGACAGCCGCGCATGCGTGCAAATGCATGTGTGTGTGTGTTTGTGTTGACGTGCGCCCGCGATGCAATATTCATGACGAATTCTGCTGCAAGTTGTCTGTTTTCTGAGAGGCGGCTAAACAGAAACAAAGAGAGCGGGAGAGTGGGAAATCAGCGCTCACCTGACATCTGCATATGCCATTCAGAGCGCCTGGCGTTCAGCCGGCCCTCGGCGACTTCCCAAACACTTTGAGGTCAACAAATTATTAATATTTAGTATTAGCACTGACGACAGCGCTGTGTCCTCTGGAGAGACAGAGATGCAGGAGGAGGAGTGTGGAGGCCGCTTCTTGACGAAGAGCATATTTGGCAGATGGAGCTGTCAGTTTAGCTCTTCATTTAATGCTCTCATGCATATGGCGGTGTCCCTTAAAAACCAACAAGCTCATGTATTATCTATGGGGCTAAAAGCACACGACACAGGACGCAGGAGTTTAAACCTCTGTAAACAGCACACGGCGGCCATGTAAATGCCATTTTTACTGTCAGAAATAGGCGAAACATATGGTCAGATCCCCGTACCTGCGCTGGGCCCGGGTCGCTCTCGCTCCCTTGACGTGATGACGACTGACAGTGAAAGACGCGAGGAGCGAGCCCGATGACTTTTTCATGAGTTACCTGACAGCTCCGACTCTGACCGGCGAAAAACGCCCCGGCAAACAAATTCTGCATCACCTCTTTAAAAGAAGAGAGGTCTCTTAAGTGGGCTGACAGGGCCTGCGAGGAAACATGGCGAGCGTATATCACGTTATATGAGCTTCTTCTGAGAGCCTTGCGCATTCTTTTGCCTTCATGCAAGGATACAGTTGTTTGACAGGGATCACGATTGAAAAGCTATACGGCAGTGTTGCTGGCGCTGCACTATACTGTGCTGTTTCTGAGGCTTTCTCTGTGGAAGTGTCACTGGGAATGTTTGACTGCCGCTGGTGTTTGTACCATCGCTCAGACTCCAGCCCAGATTTACTGCGCCGATGGGACAACAGGTGTGTTTGTCTTTGCATTTCATCTTTAAGAAGAGAAACCCAGAGCATGGCCATTATAATCAGCGCTGCAGCCGTCAATATTTGTAAGACTTTAAAATATCAGGAGAAAGTTTGCAAACAAGTGTGAATGCAAGAATCGGATTTCCGAAAGCACAGCTGATACCACATCTCGCTGGTATAATGTCCTTAACTTATGGTTTCTCACATTTCTGAAAAACAGATATTTTTGTAGCATTACAGGACAATAATATTTTAGTCTTTCATGTTCAATTCAATGTGTTACTTGCAGTTGCTTTGTAAGTATTTGTGAAATTTCTAAATAAAGATTGTCTCTATGCCGTCATATGACAATAAACACAAATGCAAACAATCAGTTAATCAATTATTCATTCAGTCAATCAGTTCTCAAATTCTGGTTTATCAGTTGTCAAAGAAGCTAATCAATCAAAGATTATTGGAGTATGTTTTCCAAGAAAATACAATGTCATATTTAATTAAATGTGTTATTTGCATATATATATATATATATTTTTTTTTTTTTCTTCTGCCAATTACTTGTGGAATTTACTAGCATCTTCTAAATTAAGATTGCTTCTACATTAACTAATTAATTAATTAATTGATTAATTGATTAATTAATTAATTAATTTATTGTTTGTTTGTTTGTTTGTTTGTTTTTTATGACAATAAAATAAAATAAAATTAGTTGGTTTATCAATTGTAAAAGATGAAAATAAATCAAAGAGCATTGGAGAATGTTTTACAAGAACAATTTAATGGATCACTTGAGGTTTGTTTATAGTTATTTGTTTAATGTATAAGCAGTATCTAAATGAAGATTTCATTATTTATTTATTTATTTATTTTTTTTTAAATGGCAATTTCAAATAATCAATCACTTAATCAGTCAATCAGTAATTCATTTTTGGTTTATCAGTACTTTTTACAATGAAATACTATTTCAGTCTTTTATATATAGTTCAATATGTTACTCTTTGTAATCAATGTGACATTTGAATTTGCTAGCATTTTCTGAGTGAAAATAGTTTCAAAGGCTTTTTTTATTTTTGGTCAGTGTCTGCCATGATATGGAAATAAAGAAATACAATCAATTAGTTAATCAATCCATCCATCAATCCTTCAAATGACAGAACATGCAATTAAAGTGGATTTGTAGCATTCCCAGCATTTACTGTAGGAAACCTGCTACTTCAAGCAGGATTTCCATCTGCTGGGTGATAAAACAGGTGAAAAAAATCCCACAGACACACATGGAAGAAGGGACCCAGGCCACGTCTAGATTTCTTTTCACATGAAACAGGAAGAAAGAACCTAGCAACCAGCCAGAACACCTTAGCAACTGCATGAGAACATGCTAAAAACACCCAGACAGTTGCATTTAATTTCCACACAGTTTATAGTAAATTTCTCGTTGCTGTTTACAGGTAAGGCTGGGTATTTCTGAAACGCTCCCTGTCTGATATTTCACCTTTTCCCCGACTCAACACACACACCCACTCGATTTCTCATCTCGAGTCTCGACGCGGCGCTCGGTCCTTAACCCTGCCACATCTCCGACAGCTCACTCCGCGATTTGTGCCAAGAGATCAGCCCTCTTTACAGATAACAGGCTGAGGAGACGATTCTGAGGCGTTCTCATCTGAACCGAGAAAGGGACAGGTAGAGCTCGTCAGCAGACAGAGCGATATGAAGCATCTGGCACGTCCAGCTAAAGAGAAAACCCTTTCTAATATCTGAGAATCGAAACAAAAGCATCCGCGATCTGAAAAGACTGGATGGATCTGTGATCCATTCAAAAGCAATGCACCGGAGATCACTCCAAAAAAATAAAGACATAAGCACAAAATAGTTGAATCAATAATTAAACGACCCCTTTGCGTCACAACGCGGCGGTCCTGAGGAAGGACAGGCCCTGACTGACAGATCTGGAGCGTTTGAAGGTTTGGGGTGAGAAGTGGGAGTCTGGCTGGAATTCTCCAGGTATCAGGAGTATCAAGCTTCACCGAGTCATAAAACACATCATTCATGCTGATAGCAGCAGCCAGCGGGACTTTAAAAAGACATATTTGCAGACGCACTGTTTAGCCTTCTGTTTCTCAACATTCAAAACAGTTTATAAAGATGGAGATAATGGAGGAATCGATCGGTGTATTAAGGACTGGAGACGTATTGATTAGCTGCATCAATAATTCAGTCAGGAAACACTGGCAAACGCTCACACACGTCCTGCCTTTCATCAGCCAATGACTCTCAATGTATTTTTGTTTCTATGTGTGTATATGAGAGTGATAAATTTTCAGACCTTTGAAAGAACATATATACACTACTGTTCAAATGTTGGTTTTTGGTTGGTAATATTTTTAAATGGTTTTGAAAAAAAGTATCTTCTGCTCACCAAGGATGCATTTATTTGATTACAAATACTGTAAAAAAAATAAATAAATAAATAAAATAAAATAAATAAATATTATTACAATTTAAATCAGCTGTTTTCTATGTGAATATCTGATAAAATGTAATTTATTTCTGTGATCAAATCTGAATCTTCAGCATCATTACTCCAGTCTTCAGTGTCATATGATCCTTCAGAAATCATTCTAATATGCTGATTTTCTGCTCAAGAACATTTCTGATTATTATCAATGTTGAAAACACTTGTGCTGCCCAATATTGTTGTGGAAACCGTGATATGTTTTTTTTTTTTTTTTTTTTTAGGATTCACAGATGATTAGAAAGTTCAAAAGGATATTTAAGTCAAGAAAGAGATGGACTGCTCAAGCCAAGTGCATTGCATTGTGGGATATGACATTATAATGCATTCCTGTCGCTCAAATAGTAGAACACGGCTCTAGCAATACCAAGGTCATTGGTTTGTTTTCCAGTGAATGCATGAACTGATCAAATGCATGGCTTGAAAGTTGCTTCGGACAAAAGCATCTGCCAAATGCATGAACGTAAATGCAGCCTTCCTGTATAGCAGCACTGACTGCACGGGAAACTTCTCATGTAAATGAGTTCATCTTTGTAAATAAATACTGTGCATATGTTTATGTAATAAGCACTATGTAGCAAATATAAGCAAGCAGTAGTTTGAGAGGCTTTTAGGAGCGACCAACTGCTGTGGACTCGTATTCTGGACACTTTAACGGACACCGTATGCAATGCAGGAATTCCACGCATACAGAAATGATGCATATGCTGAGTATATAGTGCATTCTGCAAAAAAAAAAAAAAAACAGAGCAAGTTCACAAAGCTCTTTTCCTGGTAAGTCAAAATAAAGAGCCCAGATATTGAGAGGGAGAGCAGAGCAGGAAGGGTTTGGCCTAATAAATTGGCATCTCATTCAGAGATCAGCATGTCGAGTGCATTATTCATTATTCATGCTCATTAAATTTGGGGCCTCATATAAGCGCAGGCTGCCATCTCCCTGCCAAACCCCCTCGGTTTTCAGATGTGCCCACTTGAGACCGGCGGATCTGAATCCAGGACACCGCAGCCGAATAACACGCCTGAGGTCCCCAAACAAAAACACACAGTCCGCTTCCAATTCCATCCCAACACATTTGACAAAACACACAATTATCTCCCCTCCGCTCGCACGTGAAGCCGACTTTCAATTACGGTGTCTGTGAACGTGCATATTAATGGTCCTGCGAAGCTTGTTTGTTTTGTGCGAGAGAAGCAGTTGTCACCACATGTCCTCCGAGCGAGGATGGCGCTGCCAAACCGCTCCCCCCGCGGTACTTTCCGACTTCCTCTCTTCTGATGAGGTATTAAGGTTTGATGGCCTGCTTCATTGCTTGTCTGCTCTGAACATTTGTAAAAACATAACGCTAAGTAAGAGCTGGCTCACGTTTCACAGGCCCCCTGTCGATTCGAGATTTTCTCACCATTGCACCCCGAGTCCTAGATCTGCGGTCTCAAGCGCACATGTCAGGCAAGCATGTGAGACGCCTGCTAATGGTCCAAAAGTCCAACCAAAAATTATTCAGACACCAGATATAATTTTTGATATCTTTTTACTAATCAGTGCAGGACACTATAGTTAATTTATGTAAGTGAGGATAGCAAAATAAAATAAACTGTGACATATTATACCCAAAAATTGCTAAAGATTTGGGACCAAAAATTATTCAGACACTTTGACCTGACCATGTTTTACTTAAGTGTTTTTGTTTGTTTGTTTGTTTGTTTTGTTTTTGTTTTTTTTCTTGGTAACACTTTGATAGTCCACTTTAGACATTCTACTAACGGTTTTGCAAGCATGTGAGATGCCTGACAATGGTCCAAAGAGGAACGCCACAACATACAGTCAAGCCAAAAATTTATTCAGACACCAGATATAATTTTTTATATTTTTTACTAGTGGGTGCATGACAATACAGTTCATTTATGCAAGTGAGGATAGCAAAATAAAGTAAACTGTGACAAATTATACCCAAAAATTCTTCATACAGTGGACTTCCAGTAAAACTGATAAAGATTTGGGACCAAAAATTATTCACACTTTGAGCTGACCATGTTTTGCTTAAGTGTTTTTTTTTTGTTTTGTTTTGTTTTCCTTTGTTTTTTTCTTGGTAACACTTTATTTTGATAGTCCACTTTAGACATTCTACTAACAGTTTTGCAACTCCATGTCAACTAGACGTCATTAGAGTATTAGTAGACTGTCTGCTTAATATCTTCTAACACTTTATTCTGATGGGTGCACAACATACAACATACTGTGAGAAACTTTGCAAGTATATGTCAAGTTATTCTATAAACCCTAATCCTAACAGTCTACTCTGAGAGTACACAAATTAATGAGAATTAGTTGACATGTATTTGCAAAGTTACTTATAGTTAGTAGAATAGTGGACTATCAAAATAAAGAGTAAACTTTTTCTTTAATTGCTAATGCAACCTTTTTACACCACAGACTGAACAAAATGAAGCATTGCTTGGTAATTGGTTGATCTAAATTGGTATTATCTAATTGTGTACTTAAATTTAACAGCTGACAGCTATTCAACCCAATTCATTACATATTCTATAAAAGTTGTCTCACATTAAGATGAATCTGTTCTGACATAGTTTAACTCTGAGTTCTTGTCATATTTTATGACCATTTTCTAAACTACAGCGAATAAACTGTGATAATATGAGATATGTTGAAGGTGTTTGAATAAATTTTGGTTTGACTGTAAGTGGACCGGCTTGACTTGAGCGCAGCAACTGGCGGCGCTCAAACCTCCTGCCTTCCCTCGCCGGACTGGAACATTGAGATGTTTTACAAGCCCAAACCATGGCCAAGCCTCTCCTGTGTTCAGCGAAAAGTGGATTTGACATACAGGAAACAATTATTTATAAGGACATGCATGCCCAAAGGTCCAGGCAGCTGCGACGTCCCGGGCCCTCCGGCTCACATTCGTCTCTCTTAGGAACCGAATCCCTTGGAAAAATAGAGCGGGATCTTGCGAGAGTGGAGTCTAGCTCTTTCCCATATGTTTGGATGCAGCCGAAACCCTGATCAGATCTTTCATGGACTCCTAATGTACTGGAAAGTCTGCTACAGTCGGCTGCCGCGGTTCCCCTTCCAGTCCGGTTGTGAGGGGGCCGATGCCCAGAGGACCGCTTGTTGTCAGGTCGGGTTATGTTTTAATAGCAGACACTTCAGCGCTGGATTTGAGCAGGACTATGTCAGAAACAAGAGGTCTAAATAAACAGAGAGGCCGGTCCCGCTCCTCATTTATCACCGGCTCTGACAGAGGCAGGGAGGGGACTCATCTGGAATCGTCCTCTGTGAGCGTCCACAAGCGAAACGTGAGCCCTCTGCGCTCTGCCAGAGCCCGACAGGGCCGCATGTCAGTCCTCCTGTCCGTATGAGAGTCTGTCACGGCCATTTTCACGTGGGTGGCTTTTTTTCTGCTCGTCTTGAAACAGTAACCAGCAATACTGCAGTGCAAGGATCCGTCCTTACCAAGACAAAAATACCGCTTTTGTTCTCATCGCTTTGTTAAAAGAAGACGCTCAAGTCCTGAAAAACACACATGGCTCATTCTTTTTTTGTTGTTGTTGTGGCCTACACTCTTAAAAATAAAGGTGCTTCTCGATGCCATAGAAGAACCTTTTTGTCTAAATGGTGCCATAAAGAACCGTTAACATCTGAAGAACCTTTCTGTTTCACAAAGGGTTCTTTGTGGTGAAAGAAGGTTCTTCAGATTATAAAAAGGTAAGAAAGAGATGGTTCTTTAAAGCACCTTTGACTGAATGGTTCTTTGTGGAACCAAAAATGGTTCTTCTGTGGCATCGCTGTGAAGAACCTTTTAAGCACCTTTATTTTTAAGAGTGTATTATAAACAAGGTTTATTCAAGGAATGATCAGCCAGCCGGTCATTAATGCAAAAAAATAAACACTGACGCGACAAAGCATAACTGGGACAACAGTCAGTTATTATACAGTATAGCTCAGTGGGTTTTCAACCAGGGGTCCGGGGCCCACTAGGGGGCCTCAGCATACTTTCGAGGGATGACATCAAATTTGGGAGAGAAATCTAATTGCAATTTTTCTGATAAAATATGCAGCTGTGATTTAAAATGTGGTTTACTTGTTTGTATGGATGCACAATTTAGCCAAAGTTGTAATTATTATTTTTACTAAATAAAAATCTAAATAATATTAAATTAAATAATAAAAGTATAATGATAAAGTTTTTTTTTTTTTTTTTTTTTTTTGTAACTGTAAAATTACAATATTACTATTAGTACACACACACACACACTGATATATAAGTTCTTTACTTTCAACGTTAAGGGTTTTTTTTTTTTTTTTTTTTTTTTTTGATGGAAAACTGCTTAAAGCTCTTAAAGTTTCTCTTTTGGTGATAAGAGCTTCTCATTGTATGCGAAGATGATAGGTGCATGTTGTGTTCCCAAATGCACATTAAAGCAACTAAAATTCAGATGCAGATGGAGTCCATGTGAATCACAGAGTCATGAGCTGCTCACGTGTAAATGAACACGGTGTCATGCTTCACTCTGAAACACACAGTGCATACAGTATATTTACTGAATTAAAACACAGCCTTTGTGATTTGATAAATGCACTAATCCATATCGCAATATTTGGTTTTATTTCAATTAATCATGCAGCCCTATTTAAATTAGTATTAAGTTAGACAAAATAAATAAATAAATAAATTAAATTAAATAAGATCTTTTTTTTTTTTTTTGAAAAAGAATAAGACGAAGAAGGAGAAGAAGAGGAGGATGAGGAGGAAGAAAAAAAGAAGATGAAGAAAAATAAGAATTTCTACACTTTTGGAAAAATAAAATTAAAAATAAAATGTCATGGGTATATTTTACTAAGGATATACATTTTTATTTATTTCAAGCTCTTTTTTTGTGCCTTAGAAATTATGAGCATTTGTTTATTTGTTTGCTTGCTTATCTTTAGTAATCCTTATTTTTAATCTTTATCACAAATTAGAGAGTCATGTTGGTCAAAAAAAAAAAAAAAAAGCGGGTGGCTAGGGGTGGTTCCCTGACAAAAACATTCAGCTGTTAAAATTTCTGGAATTCTAAAATGCAATTATTTTAATCACTTGTTTTACTAGGATTCCCATAGATTTATATATGTTTTGAAAACTAGGGCTAAGGCCTTCAAATACTGGTCAATGGGGGGCCTTGGAGTCAAAACAATGTTGAGAAGCGCTGGTGTAGGATCATTATACAAAAGCACTGAATTCAGAGACTGATCAATCAGAATAACTCGTTCCAGTGAGCCGTGTCATGCAACAATATCTTAGAACTGAACTGAAACAAAGTATCTTAAGAGGCAACATGATTAAGTTGAATGCTGTAGCAGCCTTCAGATAGAGAGGATCTGGACCAGAGCACACGTGTGAATCCAGGAGTCTGGATCTCTCTCAGATTACAGCTCTAAGAGTGCTTGAGAACAAACAGAACATCAAAGGCTCACGCTCGACAAAAATAAGGTAAGAGTGAATGCAAACACGCATTCATTTAGTCCTATCTGCCCTTTTTTGCGTCTGCCTTTAAAGAATCTGTTTGCTTAGATCAAAAGCTTAACCTCGCGACCGCAGAGAATTCAGTCACTGGGTTTGATTTCATAAGGAAACTCTTGTGAGCTGTCTGAAGGACTGCAGAGGGCACAGATGCGCAGGAGTTTACCAATGCCACATGTTTTCTGATTCACACTAACTAGTTATGGCAGGCTAAGAAAACAACTGCCAATTAGCAACTTTCACAGTGTGTTTCAGATTGAAGCGGTTCCCCTGTGGGAACAATGAGCACTTATGTCAGAGACACCATTATGGATGAGGCAGCTTCTGGATGTTCAGAGAACGTGTTGAGTAAAATACACATCATGCAGGAATAGATTAAATACTAAACTCACTACTACTTTAAATCATTTGGATCTAATATGAAAGAACTGATAGTTTACATGAAATCTGCCAGGGGTTTCTTAATTTTCCCTTTTTTTTGTAATCAAAATAATCTAGACTATTTTAAACTATAGTAAATATAGTTAATTTACATTAAAAAAAAAAAAAAACATGTCATTTATATCTATACAAATCAGTCAATAGTACTTAACTCATTTGTAAGTTAACTTGAAAACGGGCATTCTACTAGTAATATTATTATCTATCATGCGTCATATACGAAGTCTATCATGCGTCATATACGAAGATGACTCACTTTACATGGTATATTCAGAAAATTCCTTTTATATTATTAGCAGCATTTTTAAGTTCATCATGTGTCATATAATAACTAATTTAGGTAATTTTAAATTATTTATTTAGGAAGCATCCATTAGCATCCAGTTCAATAGGGATGCACCGAAAGGAAAATTATTATAAGGCCAAAGACCGAACATGTTTTTTTTTTTACGTTTTTTTCCCCCATGTATTTTACCTTTTTTTTTTTTTTTTTTTTTTTTTTCTTCCACCATTGCATAAATATATATATATATATATATATATATATATATATATATATATATATATATATATATATATATTTACTTATTTATTTATTTATTTATTTATTTATTTATTTTTAACATTCTAGCAGACATTGATTATACCAACAAAGCACAATTCAACTGAAAATTAATAAGTTAGTAAAATAATATTTTTTGGCCATTTTTGAGACCCCTTCTTGAATCAGGCATGTTTTTTTTTTTTTTTTTTTTTTTTTTTTTTACTGTACAAATAAATACAGCCTTGCTGAGCAGAAAAAAATTATTTTAAAACATTAGAAATAATTACAGGTCCCAATTTGAACGCTATATGTGATGTTATAACAAATGTATTAATAAAGCTGTTGTAATTATTATTATCATTATTATTGTCTTAATTTTTATTTTATTTTACTGAACAACAGTAAAATTACAATGCAAATTTTTTTTTTTTTTTTTTTTTTTTTTTTTTTTTAATGTTGACGGAGTTATTGCTTTTTCTTAGCTTTTATTTTGGTGGAAATAAGCAGGAAGACCTCAGTGCTTCTTTTTGTTGATAAAAGCGGATTTATAAATTATTCTCATTATGAATTTGGGAAGATGTTTGTCGCACATATCACATTGTTACATCCATACCTTGTAAAATTTCATAAAAATATTACTGAGCAACTGACGAGTAACACTGTTTCAGCGCAGATTGAATACATGCAATTTGTGCGTGTATTAGAAAACATTACATTCTGCAGCTCGCAATTTCAATTATCAGACAGTAACCAGCAATAAAACACCCCTTCCTCTTCTCATCGAAGACATGCGATGCAGTGCTAAACAGTCTCTCGCTGTCGGTGCTTGTAATGATTTTTGTGTCTTTCTCAGACAGTTTTAAATGTTTCCACATTGCCAACATGTTTGCTGCATTAGTGCACACCACTGTTTGATCGTGTCACACCATTGTTCGGTACAATTTATTCAGACTTTTGGCTGAATAACACCGAAAGAGGGTTTTTTTTTTTTTTTTTGCTATTTTCGGCTGAATAATTTCAGTTGCGAACATCTGGTGCATCCCTGAAGTGCAATACTTAACCATATTTTGTTCTATATGTTTTTCCAGTTTCCAAAATATCAGTTTCTATCTTGTTTGTCTTTTGTAAATTGTATAGTATAATTAAAAATTTTAAAATTTGATCTGCACAGATTTTTGAAAGTCTACTATACGCATACATACATAGAATAAATAAAAATTTGAATATAAATAAAAGTAATTTAAAAAAATACAAAATAAATAAAAATACAAATAAATAACTTGCAGAAAAACGCAAGCATGTTCATAATTTAAGCATAGTTTATAGTGGATGCAGGACCATTTCTATCAGGAATGACTTTCTAGTTGTTAACAGCACCCTAAATGTCCACTTTCAGTGTGCAGCAAAATTAAATGGCTTTTTTGGCCCAAACGGTTCAGTGTGAGGCTCATGTGCTCTTTGCTGACTGGAAAATCCCATTTTAGGGTAACTGAGAAGTCTCAAATGCTTACGTGCTAATATGCCTAATGCAATTAGTGGCTAAGCCCTTAATAAGGCAAATGACACATAGCGTATTGAGCCTTGATCTTCAGAGGCTAGAGGTGGAAGCTGGAAGAACAGCAGGAACCAATGGAGGCCATTAAACGCAAATACTCAGAAATGTATCAAAATCAATTAAGAGCTGATTTTTCCATCTAAATGAGTGGATTAGAGAGCATAACAGCTGAATATACATAATATACCTTTTAAAATGCTCTTAAATTTATTTCTGTTTCTCACACAAAGCTACTGAATGCCTTCAAAATCCTTGGAATACAGCATATTAGACTATGGACAAATTGTATTGCTATTTTTGTCAATTGTGGAAAGTTATTATATAATGTGCATTGATCTAGGTTTGGTGAGCTGTGAGTGGGTAAGATTAGATGTAGAGGTTTTGGTTTTGTTAGGGCTCAGATATATCAATAGGGCAGTCAACTGATTCAAACTGATAATACACTGATAATATGATTAAATAATCAATAAATCAATAAATCAGATGAATCATTTAGTAAATCAATATTTGTTGAGAAAAGCCCTCAAATGAAGAGGATTTTTATTTATTTATTTATTTATTTAGTTATTTATTTAGTTTGTTTGTTTGTCTAAAGAATTGTGTTAAATTGACAACCCTAATGAGTTGAGTTGAGTTGAGTTGAGCTTTATTGTCATTCCGCTACATGCGGGGGCATACAGTGGAACGAAATGTCGTGCCTCACAGAACCACGGTGCTACATAATACAGGCATACAGCAATGAGGTAAAACAATATAAACCTATACACAAACTATCCTACTGATAGATTTTGACTATAAATATACTATCTATATAAAAAAATTTACCTATACATAAACTAAAAAATACAAACTATACAAACTATACGAATGCTTCAGATAAATACTGTACATGTGCAAAGAGAGACAATGTGAGTTCAAGCAGCTGGCTGGGGAACAGTGCAGGATGATTTGTAGTGCATGAGCATGTAAACATACATATATTACTGATATTACTGAGTCTTTTTGTGGGATTTGTGTGCACACAGCAGTGTGTGTGAAAAGTGACTAGTGCGCATAGAGGAAGAGAGTGTGCTACTATAGGTGGTTTGTACAGGCCCACTCACCTGTAGCACTCTTCGATTGCACAAACAAAGTTCCATAAGTTCCAGATTGTCCATGTTTCAGGAGGTAGGGGGTTTGTATGGGGATTCAGAGAGGGGCGGGGTGACTTGAGTTCAGGGCTCTCACAGCCTGGGGGAAAAAGCTGTTGAGCAGTCTGGCAGAGCGGGCTCTGATGCTCCGGTACCGTCTACCTGATGGTAGGAGCTGGAAGAGACTGTGGGAGGGGTGTGTGGAGTCCTTTACGATACTGTTGGCTTTGCTGGAGCATCGTTTGAGGAAAATGTCCAGGATGGAGGGGAGAGGGGCACCGATGATCCTTGCAGCTGTGTTCACTGTCCGCTGGAGGGTCTTGCGGTCTGCTGCAGTACAGTTCCCGTACCAGACAGTGATACAGCTGGTCAGCACACTCTCAATGGTGCCCCTGTAGAAAGTGGTGAGGATGGGTGGAGGGAGACTTGCTCTTTTCAGCCGGCGGAGGAAGTGTAGGCGCTGTTGTGCCTTCTTGGAGAGTGACATGGTGTTGGTGGTCCAGGTGAGGTCCTCTGTGATGTGCACCCCCAGGAATTTAGTGCTGCTGACTCTCTCCACAGGCGAGCTGTCGATGGTCAGTGGGGGGTGATCAGCGGAGTTTCTCCTGAAGTCCATCACAACCTCCTTTGTCTTCTCCACATTGAGGGACAGGTTGTTTGCACCACACCATTCAGCCAGCTGTGCCACTTCCTCTCTGTAGTGCGTTTCATCGTTGTTGCTGATGAGACCTACCACTGTTGTGTCATCAGCGAACTTGATGATGTGGTTGGAGCTGAACTTGGCAGTGCAGTCATGGGTCAGCAGCGTGAAGAGCAGCGGGCTGAGCACACAGCCTTGTGGGGCACCTGTGCTCAGTGTGGTAGTGCTCGAGGTGTTGTGGCCGACACGGACTGACTGAGGTCTTCCGGTTAGAAAGTCCAGAATCCAATTACAGAGGGAATTGTTAAGGCCCAGTAGGTTTAGTTTATTTGTGAGCTGTTGTGGGATTATTGTGTTGAATGCTGAGCTGAAGTCAATGAACAGCATTCTAACATAAGAGTCTTTATTTTCTAGGTGGGTAAGAGCCAGGTGGAGGGTGGAGGAAATTGCATCGTCTGTGGAGCGGTTTGGACGGTATGCAAACTGGAGCGGATCGAGTGTGTTGGGGAGGCTGGTTTTGATGTTGTGCATGACTAACCTCTCAAAGCACTTCATTATGATTGGAGTCAGTGCTATGGGACGGTAGTCATTTAGACAGGACACAGCTGATTTCTTTGGTACCGGTATGATTGTTGTGGATTTGAGACACGTGGGGACGACTGCCTGGCTCAGCGAGGTGTTGAAGATATCTGTTAGGACATCTGTCAGCTGTACAGCACAGTCTTTCAGTACACGGCCAGGTATGTTGTCGGGACCCGCAGCCTTGCGTGGGTTAATCCTAGATAGGGTCTTCCTTACGTCGGCTGGAGACAGACAGAGCGCCTGGTCGTTGGGAGGTGTGGGCAGTTTTTGTGCAGGTGTGTCATTCTGCATTTCAAACCGTGAATAAAAGTGGTTGAGTGTATCTGGGAGGGATGTGTCATCATCACAGGCCTGTGGCGGGGGCTTGTAGTCTGTGATGGTCTGAATGGCTTGCCACAGACTCCGTGTGTCTCTGCTGTCTGTGAAGTGATTGTTGATTTTTTGAGCATATGACCGTTTTGCATTTTTGATGCTGCGGGACAGATTGGCTCTTGCTGTTTTGAGGGCTGCTTTATCTCCTGATCTGAAAGCTTCATCTCTGGTCTTTAGCAGCCCACGAACCTCTGCTGTCATCCATGGTTTCTGGTTGGCGCGTGTGGTGATGGTCTTTGTGACTGTCACATCATCTGTGCACTTTTTGATGTAAGCAGTCACAGTTTCAGTGTACTCCTGTAGGTCTGTGTGGTTGTTGTAAGTGGCTGCCTCTTTAAACATGTTCCAGTCTGTGTCCTGGAAGCAGTCCTGCAGTGCAGAGGTAGCATTTTCTGGCCATACTGTGATCTGCTTTTGAACCGGTTTGGTGAGTTTGAGAAGTGGGCTATATGCTGGGATTAGCATAACAGAGATGTGGTCCGAGTACCCGAGGTGGGGGCGGGGTTCGGCTTTGTATGCGTTCTTAACTGTTGTGTAAACAAAGTCCAGTGTGTTGTTTCCCCTTGTTGCAAAGTTCACATGTTGGTAGAACTTTGGCAAAACTGTCTTTAAGTTTGCGTGGTTGAAGTCACCGGCTATGATGAAAAAGCCGTCAGGGTTATTTGTTTGTTGTTCGCTGATGGCGCTGTACAGTTCGCGAAGCGCGTCCTTAGCGTTTGCACACGGAGGAATGTAAACCGCGACAATAACAATGGCCGTGAACTCCCGCGGCAGATAGAACGGTCGACACTTCACAACCATAAACTCCACCAGTGATGAACAGTGTTTAGATACTACCACAGCATTGTTACACCATTTTTTGTTGACGTAAACACACAAGCCACCCCCGCGAGTCTTACCAGACAGTGATGAATCTCTATCCGCTCGGTAGCAGGTTAGGCCATGCAGCTGAATGACGGAGTCCGGGATGTTGTCGTTTAGCCATGTTTCAGTGAAAACAAACACACAACAATCCCTTGCCTCATGCTGTGTAGATCGACTGAGTTGAATTAAGTCCAGTTTGTTTTCCAGAGAGCGAACGTTTGAGAGCATGAGTGTTGGAAGAGCCGGTCTTGTGGGGTTAGCCCTCAGCCTAGCTCGTATACCTCCGCGCTTGCCGCGCTTCCGTCCTCTCTCACACCGCTTGCGACGCCGCCTTGTGCGGGTAGCGTCAGTAGGCGAGGCCGCGGTCTCGAGGTCCGGCTCCAGCAGTAAACAAAGGCCTCGTAGCTTCTCAGTATCCGCCGGCGAAAGTTTGTGTTTGTATGTGTTGTCGATATCCAAAAGGCTTTGGCGATCATAGATGTATCCCGGAGTGATCTCCCGATGAATTAGCGGTAAATTGACAGTATTTGGAGACGAACAGACGACATTAAAAGACATAAAAGCACCGTCTTTGGGATCTGGAGAAGCCGCTGCGTCTGGTCGCGCCGCCATCTTGGATCCAATCTTGGATAATACTTGCATTGAACAAATTTAAATATAATTAAAACTAAAAAGCCTCAAGAGAGAGTAATTATAGCTAACTAAAATAATAATAATGATAATAATAATAATAATAATAATAATAATAATAATACAATGAAAATTAATAATTATAATAATGATGATAACTTGAAATACATACATACACATATATATATATATATATATATATATATATATATATATATATATATATATATATATATATATGTATTGTGACGAGTCAGCTGCCTCCCCCCTTATTATCAGCAGCACCCCGTTGTAGCAGATTTCTTATGCACCACAGGACCAAACCCGCCAAGAAAGATGAACACCAATAGAGTCTTTTAAGGTGTTTACTGCAAGCACAGAATGGGACAGTATTACAACAATCGTCTCTGTTCTGTTTACAATCTCTCCTCAGAGTGCCTCACACGGACTGAAGTGTAGAATGTATTTTTTTCTTTTATATCTTAAATTGTTCTATTCAATAAAGTGCATAACAACACCAAAGACATGTTTTATATAGAACAAGAGAATTGTGAACTTTGAAAATGAATGTAACAATAATAAAACAATAGAAATACAATAATGCATACCTGCAAGCACAGAATGGGACAGTATTACAACAATCGTCTCTGTTCTGTTTACAATCTGCAAATACATCTTTGAGTTAGTACCTTGTCCCATCACTCTAATATGCAGGCAACAACCAAAACTAAAAAAAAAAATCACACTTCACAAGTTGTTTTACCCTTTTCTTATCCCAAGTAATGTCCAGTAGGTCATGAACTACATTACCCAGAATGCACTGCCCCTTATTGGCGCGCACTCCACTCAGTGCAGCAACACGTTAATCTCGTCATACTCAAGTACAATAACACTATAAAACGATCAATATTAACAAACCTCTTCATACCTTAGATGATGAACACAATGTAAATTGATACTTGAGATAACCTAATCCCAAAAATCCGTCAAACACTCATTTAAAGAAATACCCTTTATACAGCGTTTTCAACATTAGTAATCCCTTGTTTAACACATAACACGTTCAACAATACAAATGTCACCATGTTTTATTCAAACCTCATCTTAATTTCTACTTAATAAACTCTAAAAACGACTAAGTCGTCCATTAACTAAAACACATACCTCTCCTCAGAGTGCCTCACACGGACTGAAGTGTACGGCACCCTGGGAACATACCACTGATCAGAGAGGGGGTATACCAATTAGCAAAACTCGATGACATAACATCTTTCTGTTCGAACAAATGCAGTATGGAGCAATTGTGCAATTGCAGTTTTTTTTCCCTTGAAACACAGATGATTGAATGCCACGTAGAACACTCACAATTCCCATCTTGTATGAATTATATATACACTCTTCAACCCCCCTTAATGACATGTGGGGTACTCCAATCTGAACTTCTTTTATTTGTTCTTTTCATTTGTTACTACTTATAAATGAAATTAATTTTGATGAAATGCAACACATTCACACCATTACATTCACCCCTCCCAATTTCATCAAAATTTATGGAATAAAAAAAATGTGAAAAGGGGGTACGTTTTTCATTACTTGACCTTGAAACCATGACGTGAAGTCGTCTTTGAAGACCACAGATTAATCTGCCAGGTAGATAAATGCCCATATACATAAATCCAAAGGTTAGTTATATGATTTCCCCCAAACGGTTTTCCTTAACTAAATGTTCTTCTCATGTTCTTTTGTAAGATCATTTTAGATTTCAACAAATGTGGACAGCATCTGCATCAAAGCAGTAAGAGTCTCTTTTTTTCCAGGTTCAGTCATCAACATACTCATGGATTCTATCAACCTCCTAACTGGCTTCACCATCCTACCAGACCGTGTTTGCACAGTACTGGCCTTTAATTTTACACTGTTGTCTTTCTCAGCTGTGTCACTTTCCTCAACACTTACAGAGCTTTTTACACTCGCGCAATGACTTAAGCAGTCAAGTGAACTACTACTACTGCTTAGGGTGCAGCCTGACACAGTCGAATTACTCAGGGTGTCTTCTGACTGAATACACTCACTCCACTGCTTACTTGGATTCCCAACGTCATGGTCCAAATCTGCATCAGGAAAATCAGTGGGTGAATGCTGACTGCCTACAGAATTTTTCCTAGATCCTCTTTGTGCATCTGCTCTCGACACATCGTGGAGTTGAATCTCTGGACCCTCAGTTTGAAGCACCCAAGCAGCAGTTCTCTGGTCATCATAGTCTTCATCAACATGTCTCTGTGCCTCCTTAGGGTCTGGCTCCTCCATATCTGACTCATCATTCGACAAGGTCGAAAGTACTGTAGATTCAGTATCACTCTGGCCGATTGGAAGGAAATTTACAGGCAGTATGAAGTTCCTATGAACTACTTTGTTCTTCTTTGTGACAGGGTCCTCAACTTTGTAAACATGCACATTAGGGTTTTTCCATGTGACAACATAAACGGTTGAATCCCACAGATCAGCCAATTTCCCTCTTGCGCGTTCCCTACGATTGGCCAACAGAACTTTGTCTCCAATCTCCAAGGCAACGCCTTTGATTCGTTTGTTGTACTGTTCAGCCTGCTTCTTCTGAGCCTGTGTTGTGCTGTCTTGAGCAATCCTAATGGCTTCCTTTAGGTCTCTCTGGAATGAATTGACATAATCATTATAATCCACCACTTCATTATCTCTCAGTACACTCTCAAACATGATGTCTACTGGCAATCTTGGAACCCTGCCAAACATGAGGTAGAATGGGGCGAAGCCAGTAGTCTCGTGTATTGTGCAGTTGTATGCAAAAGTTAATGTTTGTATCATCTGGGGCCAGTGCACTTTTGCTCGAGCCGGGAGAGAGCGAATCATATTGCCAAGAGTTCGGTTGAACCTTTCTGTTTGGCCATTCCCCATAGGGTGGTAGGGGGTGGTGTGAGATTTCTTTACTCCTGATATTTCCAGCAGCTCAGATATAAGTTTACTCTCAAAATTCGCTCCTTGGTCGGAGTGGATCCTACGAGGAAACCCATACACACAGAAGAACTGGTTCCAGAGTTTTTTGGCAACCACTTTTGCCGTCTGATTAGGACAATGAAACGCATGTGCCAATTTTGTAAAATGGTCTGTGAGAACGAGCACATCCACATTGTCTCCATTCCTCCCCTCAGCAGACCAAAAATCAATGCACACCAGCTCTAGTGGTTCACAAGTTTTGATAGATTCCAAAGGTGCCCTAGCATCTGGCTCTGGTGTCTTGCTAAGAACACAACGTTTGCAGTGCGTCACATACTTCCTCACCTCGTTATCCATTCCATCCCAGAAAAATCTCTGGCGAACTAGATGGAGGGTTCTACTCTGGCCCTGATGGCCCACATCATCGTGAGTTCCCCTTAAGACGGTCGACTTCAGAGAGTTAGGCACTACAAGCTGATACCTTCTCTTCCCAACTTTATCTTTAGATATCCTATAAAGGACTCCATCTCTGATCTCCAACTTTTCCCAATGTTTCAACATACGGAGCACCTGAGCTGTCTCATGAACCTTTTCTCTCCGTGACGGTCGTCTTTTTCTCTCAAGGAAGTAGATCACCCGCACCACCACATCATCTTCTCTTTGTTTTCTTCTTATTTCTGCAGCAGTAAATGCCGGAAGAGTGGACTGACTGTACAAAATATGGCTTGAGCATTGGGACAACTGGGCTGTGCGCACTGGTAAGCTGGAATCCCAGTCTAGGCTGGACTGTATAACAGCTTTCACCTCATCAGTGTCCACTTCTTGTCTGTCTCTACACTCATTCTCGACATTCTGTTGCTCTTGAGAATTAACGGATAACTTGAATGCATTTTGAACGGATTCAAGGCTCATGTGATTTGCTTTGTTGTCTGGTTCGTTTATTCTAAACCCTTTTGTAAATGGCTCACGACTCAGGAGATCTGCAGGGATGTTCTGTGATCCTGGAATGTATTTAAGATCGAAGTCGAAAGGTGCTAACTTCGAGACCCACCGTTGCTCGCAAGCATCAAGCTTGGGCTTGGTCATGATGTATGTTAATGGGTTATTATCGGTTAGCACAGTAAAGTGAGCTCCTTTTAACCAATGAGCAAACTTATCACACACCGCCCATTTAAGGGCAAAGAATTCCAACCGATGTGCTGGGTACCTGGCTTGAGAGCGGGACAAGGATTTGCTTGCAAATGCAACCGGTCTTGGTTTGACCTCACCATCAACTACCTGACTCAGAACTGCACCCAAGCCCTCCATTGATGCATCAGTAAATAATAGAAATGGCTTGTTAAAGTCAGGGTGAGCCAGAATTATGGTGGTGCTAATAGCCTTCTTAAGCTTTTCCAATGACATTTCACAATCTGATGTCCAATCTTCTGGCTTGAGGCATCTGTATGGCCTAGCACTGACCCTTGCACCTCTACGTTTAACCCTTTGTCCCGCTGTTAACTGGAATAATGGTTTTGCCAGACGTGAGAAATTCTCAATAAAGTGTGAATAATAGTTGGCCATACCTAGAAAAGATTTGACTTTGGTGTACGAAGGCGTTTTTCCATCTCCGTCCATTAGATCCTTTGCCGTGATCTCATTAATTGCAGAAACTTTCGCAGGATCAGCAGCAATGCCTTCTGCTGTGACTATATGGCCCAAGAATTTGACAGATTTCCTTAGGAAATAGCACTTCTTTGGGGCTAGCTTCAGATTATGTTCTCTCAAGCGTGAAAATACCAGTTCAAGGCGATCCAGGGCTTCTTGTTCACTCTTGCCAAAAACCAAGAGGTCATCCAAATAACACAGGAGTGACATGTAATTTTGATCACCAAATATTGAGGTCATCATCCTAGCAAATGTAGCTGGACTGTTACACAATCCTTGGGCCATTCGATTGTACTCATAAAGCCCTACAGGTGTAGTGCACGCTGTATATTTGCGGTCATCTTCATGTATGGGTATATTATAGAACCCAGATGTAAGGTCCATTGTACTAAAGTAGCAATTGCCACCTAAGGCAGCGAGGGCATCAGACTGATGAGGTAAGGGATAAGCATCTTTTTCGGTTCTCTGGTTCAACCATCTGAAATCCGTACAAATTCTCAGTTCCCCTGAAGGTTTCCAGACCAAGACAAGTGGAGAAGCCCACTCACTGCTGGACCTACTAATAATTCCTTTCTCCTCCATTTCATCAAGCGTCTGCTTAAGCTTCTGATATTGTGATGGTGGAACTCTCCTGTATGGTAACCTGAAAGGTTTCTCGTCCTTCAGTCTAATCCGGTGTACAACGTCCGTCACTTCACCACAGTCAAGTCTGTCTCGGGAGAAAATTGATTCGTATTTAACAACAAGGTTGGCCAGTTTTTCCTTCCATTCTTCGGACACATCACATGACTGAATATCTATTTGATCTAGGCCCAAATCATGAAGCTTTCCTGAGTGTCCAGACCCAGCCATCGACTCCTCTGTTGTATTGACAATACATGTTGCTTGAATCACTTCTGAACCTTTTTCGTTACCACAAGTTAATTCTAGATCTTCTAATGCTAGGCAAGGGTAAACCTGCGCCACTTTGGCATTCCGCCTAAGCGTGAGAGGGCGATCTAGTAAATTGACTATCTTCATTGGAATCCATTTATCCCCCCTTAAGGGACACACTGTACGTGCAACTAGTACATTTCTTGGTGCAGACTTGGACATTGTGGGTTCAACAACAATAGTGCTGCCAATGGATAGGGGTACTTGCTCTTTCAATTTCCCCCATACCAGATGCTCATGTCGTGGGGCCAAGGTAATACACTGTTTTAGAATCACCGTACCCACTCTTTTGGGTATTTCCTTGCCTTGCCACCGATCTACATTGGCTAACAGGTTCATCAAGAGTCCTTCTGAATCATCTGTCGCAGGTTGAGAAAGGTTGTCCCAATACCACTGTGTTTTTTTCAGGTGTTGCATCACATGCTTTATGGCATTTGACCCTACGATCATGTCGTCTACTTGGCCAGGTACTACAAGCACAGGTACAGCCATTTTGCATTTGAAGAGGTCAACATTTAATTCATATTCACATTTGGGTGGTGTCTGCTTACCCCCACACCCGACAAGTATTATCTTAGAGGGTTTACTTGATTCTCTTTGTAGGACCCCCTCATCAATTAACTTGTGTTCGGCTACTTCACTTAAGGTGCAAGCCATAGACCCACTATCAATTAAAGCCTTAAGCTCAACAGAACCCTGCACTAGTATTGGCGCATAGAAGAGACTGTCATTGCTGACAACTCTCTGATACACAACATTACAACTGCTAGTGGGCCTCTCTGCTAGGGGCAGATTATCAAAGACTGTGGCTTTTGGGGGAATTATTGCTTCGCCCACACTGACCCCCTCCTGGTATGAGCGTTTTAGTTTAAATTGTGACTTGGCCCAGAAGAAGTAGGTTGTCTTGCTGTGCCTGGTTTCCTTTCTGGACACTCAAATCCCCTATGGCCAGGTTTGTGACAACTGAAACATAGGCCATCTCTAAAACAGTGCGATTGGGTAGTGTGACTTTGCTCATTACACACCTTGCATGGGGAATCATTAGGGATGGCAGATGTTGATAGTCGACTGTTCCCTCTCCCTCGGCTCTTCTCTTGAGTAGAAAGCAGTTTCTCTAAAAGGAACACCACTCTATCCATTGTAGCATGTTCACTGTTAGAGGCTTGGGGAATTGGAAAAACAGACTGCTGAGGCATGCACCAGGCACCAGACATTTCTCCTTCTTCAACTTTTGCTATATGCTGAACTCTGCTAGATTTTGTTGAAAGTTTGTCTCTGTGATAACTATCAACCATTTCTTGAACTTCTCCCACAGTCCATTTCTCAACTGGTTTACTCCGAAAAGCAGCGTAGAGGGCTGGTTCGGGACAGTGTTTTACAAACATCATAGCTGCTTCATGACCTGGATCCTCAACCCTCTTCCCTTGTCTCTGCAAACACTCATTGGCAAGATCAATGGTTTTATTGAGTCTTATCCAGTAGTCAAGGCTGCTTTCCAATTGTCTTGGCAATGTTGAGTAAAAATCAGCTAGAGGGGTTGTTGTAGAAATAGACTCTCCAAAGTGCTGTCTGAGAATATCATAGATAACATCAGGGTCTCTACTTATGTTCACTAATGGGCTATTGCGAATCCCAATTCGGACGATATCCTTAGCACGTCCAAGTAGTCTGTCCATTATTTCTGCACCGCGTTCAGACGCGCTACAACCTTTCTTGGTCAAGTACAATTGCATAATTTCTTGCCATTCAGTCACTGTACATCTGTCTGAGCCATCACCACGGAAAAAAGGTGGTTCCTTTATTTCTGGCTTCAGAATTAGATTTACTTTTGACCAGTCATGATGTTGCATTGTGGTGCTTGACTGTGGAGGGGGCAATGCAGCATCAGATGCCTGATTGCTTGGGGTAGCAAGACTTGAGACTACTTGTGCTCCTATTTCACTGCCAAGTTGTTTGACTAGATCTATTAAATTTTGTCTCAAATCCTGAGGTTGATCTTGGGAAAGGGCAGCTTCACTTTGTCGATGAATACCATCAGCCGGCCTGTGTATTTGTAATGGAGACATTGTAGAATTCCTAGCTCTGTGCTCAACCATACTAGCCAACTGTTCCCCCCGCCCCATTCCCACAATATAACCAGCTGGTGTTTGAGGGGTACTCGTTATAGCTGTAACATTAATGTGACTGTCCATATTTTCCACACTATTAACATCACGTTCAGTAATTGCACCACCTTGAAGTGTCTGATCACTTTCTTGAAAATCACTATTCACTGACATCTTCGTTACACACTCTGTCTAAAGTGCCCTTTTCTCTACTCTGTGTACTTTTGCGTTGTGTTTGCACAGTCTCAAATGTTGTCGACTGAGTTGACTCAGAATTTTATCACCTTCTTCCCTTTTAGAAAAGCAAGACGTGGTCTCAAAGTCCAGGTCACAACTGGGTCCCCGGCGATCTGCAGCCGCTGATCTTCAATCCGGGTCACGGCACCAATCTGTAGCAGATTTCTTATGCACCACAGGACCAAACCCGCCAAGAAAGATGAACACCAATAGAGTCTTTTAAGGTGTTTACTGCAAGCACAGAATGGGACAGTATTACAACAATCGTCTCTGTTCTGTTTACAATCTCTCCTCAGAGTGCCTCACACGGACTGAAGTGTAGAATGTATTTTTTTCTTTTATATCTTAAATTGTTCTATTCAATAAAGTGCATAACAACACCAAAGACATGTTTTATATAGAACAAGAGAATTGTGAACTTTGAAAATGAATGTAACAATAATAAAACAATAGAAATACAATAATGCATACCTGCAAGCACAGAATGGGACAGTATTACAACAATCGTCTCTGTTCTGTTTACAATCTGCAAATACATCTTTGAGTTAGTACCTTGTCCCATCACTCTAATATGCAGGCAACAACCAAAACTAAAAAAAAAAATCACACTTCACAAGTTGTTTTACCCTTTTCTTATCCCAAGTAATGTCCAGTAGGTCATGAACTACATTACCCAGAATGCACTGCCCCTTATTGGCGCGCACTCCACTCAGTGCAGCAACACGTTAATCTCGTCATACTCAAGTACAATAACACTATAAAACGATCAATATTAACAAACCTCTTCATACCTTAGATGATGAACACAATGTAAATTGATACTTGAGATAACCTAATCCCAAAAATCCGTCAAACACTCATTTAAAGAAATACCCTTTATACAGCGTTTTCAACATTAGTAATCCCTTGTTTAACACATAACACGTTCAACAATACAAATGTCACCATGTTTTATTCAAACCTCATCTTAATTTCTACTTAATAAACTCTAAAAACGACTAAGTCGTCCATTAACTAAAACACATACCTCTCCTCAGAGTGCCTCACACGGACTGAAGTGTACGGCACCCTGGGAACATACCACTGATCAGAGAGGGGGTATACCAATTAGCAAAACTCGATGACATAACATCTTTCTGTTCGAACAAATGCAGTATGGAGCAATTGTGCAATTGCAGTTTTTTTTCCCTTGAAACACAGATGATTGAATGCCACGTAGAACACTCACAATTCCCATCTTGTATGAATTATATATACACTCTTCAACCCCCCTTAATGACATGTGGGGTACTCCAATCTGAACTTCTTTTATTTGTTCTTTTCATTTGTTACTACTTATAAATGAAATTAATTTTGATGAAATGCAACACATTCACACCATTACACCGTCCCTTAATCGCCGCCCTTCACCAGGCTCCCGACGGGAGTGGGTGTGTGAGAGAAGAGGGGCGCTGAAACAACCAGGTCTGGTGGCGTGTGATGAGGCACACCTGAAAGGAATGAAGCCTCATCACCGCCGCTGTTAAATGCCGAGCGCGCCTCTCCTCGAGAGACCGGTCTCTTCCCCGTGCATGCACGCTGGTGTCCTCGTGGGTCCAGGAAGGGAGCGTAGAAGGATTCCCGCGCCGCCAGAGACGTGAGCTGCCGGACCCGCGGTCCGGACGAAGCCGCACCCGCTACGCGGCTGACGGGCCAGAATGCCGGGCCGTTCTTTCCCCTCTAGCGCCGTGGGCCAAGAAGGACGAAGAGGAGCTGAATCAAGCCGCCGCCCTTCGCGCCCCGGACCAAAGGGGGGAGCGCGTGCGGCCGCCGGACTCCGCCCCTTACCTGGACCCTTCCTTCCAGAACACTGCCCCTCCTTCACGAACCTCGCAGCACGACGAGGACACCAGATCCCCTGTTTATTTTGGACACTATTTTTCCCTTTGGACACTTTATTTTTATTATTTCTGTTAAATAAAAGCCTCTCCGAGGCCTGACGCCACACCCACTGTGTCTGTCGTTGGCTCCTCCCGTCACAATATATATATATATATATATATATATACTGCAAAACACGCACAAAAAAAATAAAATTAAAAATTAAAAAAATACTACAACTTTAACTAAAATGAAAATGGAAAATATTAATATAAAAACTGATTCAAAACATTAACAAAAAGCTATAATAGTGTTTCAATTATATTAAATGACAAGATGTTTCAGAATATTTCACTGTCACAACAGTCATGTTTGCCTTGTTTGACTGCCCTGTAAGAGCAACAGGACTGATTACTACTGCATTTGGCCTCAGCACATTTACAATAGGAACTGATACAGTGCCATAATCATAACTGATGTAAAAGCATGATCAGTTTTAACGAGGATGTCCTAGTAAGGCACATGAATCACACAAATAATGACATTTAGAGATTTATTTTTGTGGTGTGTTCCTGAGGAGCAGCAAGGCTGTGTCATTTAAACACTCAGCCTGTCTGTGACATGATCGGTCACAGAGTTCCCAGCCTCGGGCCAGCTGTGATGATGGCCGTTTTAATTTCCCCTCCAACCCCAATCACTCACTAAGTAAATCAATACTGTAAACAATTGTGAAATGGGTGTCTAAATAGCAATCGTGGCTGGAAGGGAAAGCTAATCTGAGAGAGAAAGAGACAAAAGAAATATGGGGTCTAACCTGGATAGACCACTGCTTTAATGCATTTATTGCTGAATTGATGTACATGGTTAAATTATCCAACTCAAATCTTGAAGAAAACATTGAGAAATTAAAATCTACAGCACATGTTCTCCAGTTCCTGATAACACTGTTTATAATTTCATTATATCTGACATTTGATTTTTACTAAACAGTTTGTGCCTAGTATATCGCAGAAAAAAAACCTGCATCTTGTTCACTAACCACACATTATTCAGTGTAACCAGGCCCTAATCAGCGCTGGTTTAGTGCTGCACCATGTGCATTCAAATTAAGTAATTTTAAGTCATTGTCATTCAATATAGTCTTATTACATGCAAACTTACTCTCATTGTTTGCCTTGTGCAATTAATTTTATGCCAGGCAAACAGCATTTTCTTTAAATACATGTTTGCATACTTTTTCTATTGATCAGAGCAGCAGTAATTGGCTGATGAAACCCTTCCACCACCTCCTCGTGGTATCGGCTGGTAACAAGGACCTTAATGGTCCTTGGTTAATGGTAGGGGTCCCCAATGACAGATGGTGTGACACGCCGGTTTGGGATATACAGTGGTGGCCAAAATTATTAGAAAACTAGTATTTTCATCAGTTAAAAAAAATGGTTTTAAGTCAGTTATTTCTATCTTTTGCTGTAGTGTGTCAGTAGAAAATATCAGTTCCCCTTCAGGAACTCAAGCTGCGTCGAAAACGCTATGGGAACGCCTTCAGTGTGACCACGCTCTGAATCACATGTGAAATCAGTCCAAAGGATGGGTGAGATGTCACAGGCGGGGTGACGTAGTGACCAGGAAGCTTAAAAGCACGTGCGGTGGAACCGGCGTCAGCTTCTAGGAATGCAGCAAGCGCTCAGTGTGTGTGTCAGTCATACTCTTTGTTGTGAGTCTTATTTGGTGTTGTTTGTCCCTATAAACTCCAATATGTCTAAAGCTGAGGCTAAGACAAAGCACTCAAAGGGCGAGAGCAGACCGCGTTATATTAGACTGTGTGTTCCTTCCTGCTCACGCTACATCACGAGTGGGGATACACACAGTCTGTGCGTGGTCTGCTTGGGAGCGAAGCACGCAGAGTGGGCTCTCGAGGGAGAGGAGGAGGGATTCTTCACCAGCGTTCCTCGCGGTGCTGGCCCCGATTCTGCCGAGGCTGAGCGGCGGCTGCACTCGCGGGGTTCGCAAATGGATCTGGACATTTGGAGCCACCAGATCCAACGCCGTTCTCTGGGATCAGAAGCCTGCTCTGCGGTTTCTTTCCCCCGGGGAGACGGCTCGACGCTCCACCTGTCTTCCTCCAAGGAGGTTGACGTGGAGGGCGTCGATGAGGATTCACCCTCCTCAAAAGCCGCCACCTCCACACCAGAGCCTGCCATTCTTCTCCGACCTCCACATCGAGGTGTCGAGGTCGTGGGTTAGACCATTCTTGGCCCGCCTATTCATCCCCGCCTCCAACTACTATGGCAATGAAGCGGGGTTGAATGAGCGCGGTTATAGAGCGATGCCCCGGGTAGAAAAAATGCTTGCCAGCTATCTGTCCCCCGGCGTGGCATCGTCTCTAAAGGCTTCGGCATTGCCCTCCAAGCCACTGCGTACAACTTCAGCACTGGTGGGCAAGGGGTACACGGCAGCGGGTCAGGCTGGTGTCAGTGTTACAGGCATACCAAGCCGACCTGCTCAAAGAGCTAGATGAGGGTGAGGAGGTTAAGTCTGAGGATATTTCTGAACTCCGGAGAACCGCTAATTTGTCTTTCTGCACCACCAAGGAGACCGCCCGCATTATCGGCAGGTCAATGGCAGCGCTGGTGGTGGTGGAGAGGCATCTCTGGTTGACCCTGTCCGATATGAAAGAAATGGACAGGGTCTTCCTAGTGGACGCCCCGCTTGCGCCTTCTGGCCTGTTCGACGACGCCATCAATTCCGTCGTCGACATTTACCAGGAGGCCCATAACCAGGTGGCGGCATTACAGCAGTTCCTCCCTCGCCACTCTCTAACTCTGGGGGCTGCTGGGAGGGAGCAGCCCCTTCCGTGTACCAGCATCACCTCCCATGCTCCCCCACGTTGGGACCGGGATGTTAGACGATGCTCTGGGTCGGGGGCTTCGAAGCCTAAGATAGATCTGCGGACCATCCTTCAGGCTAAGAAGTCCTCGACCAAGAAGTCCTGATGCTCGTGGCTCAGGACTTTTGAGGGCAGACCCATCTGGGGAAGAGCGGTGTACATCGCATCACACGGTGCCCATCTCTCCTCAGTGCCCTCAGGAGATCGGTCTGCCAACCCTGCCACTGATGCTGCTTCAGGGTGCAGCGGTCTCCAGCGAGCGGTTCTCTCAGTCTCTTCTGCCCGGAAACATAGCGGAACCGAGGGGCTTGCCACCTCTTTGGAGGTCTCTAGAGCAGCTAGATCGGCCGTCCCCTGCCAGTCCTCCACTTCAAGGCACCGAGCTTGCAGCTCTAAGTACACCAGAGGCTAGTCTCAAGAGACTGGTTCCCTTAGTAGACTATTTGGCAGCATGGAAACTACTGCCAAATGTGTCTCGATGGGTCCTGCACACTGTAGAAAGAGGCAATCGCATTCAGTTCGGCGCGCCGCCGCCTTTCAATGGGGTCATTCCCACGCTGGTGGGTCCTGAGCAGGCTCTGGTTATGGAACAAGAAGTAAACACTCTCTTGAGGAAGGAGGCCATCGAGGTGGTCACTCCTCACGAAAGAGAGTCCGGGTTCTACAGCTGGTACTTCATAGTTCCGAAGAAGGATAGAGGGTTGCGTCCCATTTTAGATCTGCGTCAGTTGAAGTGCTCAGTAATGCAACTGAAGTTCAGGATGTTCACACTCAAACAGGTCGTGTCTCAGATCAGGTCTGAGGACTGGTTTGTCATGATCGATCTAAAAGATGCATACTTCCATGTCTCCATCCTTTCTCATCACAGGAAGTTACTGAGATTTGCTTTTGGGGGCGAAGCGTACCAATATCGATTTGGTACTTGCACTCTCACCCCACACTTTCACGAAGTTTGTGGATGCTGCTCTGGCTCCTCTGCAACTCCAGGGCATGTGGGATTCGACCACGATGCAGGCACGTCTGTCCCCTGCTCAGATTGAGTCGATCCTCATGGCAGTTGCGAGAGTAAGAGAAGGCCAGTCACTCAAGCAGTTTCAAAGACTGCTGGGTCTGATGGCAGCTGCATCCAACGTGATACCTCTTGGCCTGCTGTACATGAGACCCCTACAGTGGTGGCTCAAGACCATGGGGTTCTTCCTGAGGGGAAACCCGCTTTGCATGCTCAAGGTCACGTGGCGATGCCTACGTGCCTTAGACATGTGGAGGAAACCTTGGTTCTTGTCTCAGGGGCCGGTGCTGGGAGATCCTTGTCACCGCGCAACACTAGCGACAGACGCATCCCTCACCGGCTGGGGAGTGGTCATGAGTGGCCACTCGGCCCGTGGTCTGTGGACCGGTCGCCATCTAACGTGGCACATCAACTGTCTGGAGATGCTGGCCGTGTTTCAAACACTGAAACACTTTCTCCCAGACCTAAGAGATCACCATGTGTTGGTGCGCACCGACAATACAGTGGTGGTCTCTCACATCAACCACCAGGGAGGTCTGCGTTCACGCCCCTTGTACAAGCTGGTGCACCAGATCCTTGTGTGGTCCCAGGGCAAACTCCTTTCGCTGAGAGCAGTGAACATCCCTGGGCATCTCAATGTGGGAGCAGACATCCTGTCGAGGCAGAGGCCGATGCCCGGGAAATGGAGGCTGAGGTGGTGAAGCAGATTTGGAGAGAGTTTGGCCAGGCTCAGGTGGACCTGTTTGCGACTCGAGAGACATCGCACTGTCCCCTCTGGTTCTCTCTGACTCATCCAGCTCCTCTCGAACTGGTTGCTATGGTACAGACCTGGCCGAGGCTCATCTGTACGCCTTTCCCCCGATCGCTCTGCTCCCGGGAGTTCTGGAGAGAGTGTGCCGGGACGGGGTCCGTCTAGACGTGGGACCTGGCTGTGGTGCTAGAAGCTCTCTGTAGGCCTCATTTCAAGCCTATTGAGGAGATATCTGGTCGCCATCTCACTATAAAGACTACCTTTCTTCTGACAGTTTCATCTCTTAAGAGAGTTGGGGATTTGCAGGCCCTCTCTGTGGCCCCTTCCTACCTAGACTTTGTGCCCCGTATGGCCAACGCGTTTCTGTACCTTCGTGCGGGGTACGTCCCTAAGGTCCCCTCCTCTACACCATGGCCTGTCGTACTCCAGGCCTTCTGTCCTCCTCCCTTCAGGGAGCCCGACCAGCTGAAGCTTAATTGTATGTGTCCAGTGTGAGCACTGGGCACATACGTCCACAGAGCTGCCCTGTGGAGAAGGGCAAACCAACTGCTTGTGTGCTATGGTCACCCTAAGAGAGGTCTTCCTGCTACAAAACAGACCCGCAGCCGGTGGATAGTGGATACCATTTCCATTGCTTATGAGTCGTCTAATCTTCTCTTGCCTCTGGGGGTCAAGGCTCACTTAACTCAAAGTGTGGCGGTCTCCTCGGCCTTTCTGGCAGGTGTGTCTATGCAGGACATCTGCAACGCTGCGGGTTGGTCCACGCCCCTCAGGTTCTATGGCCTAGATATGCGAGCCATTCCGGGCTCTTCTGTTCTCTCGCCCTAGCTGTGCTCTTCCACACTAGGCAGGGATTTGCAAGTCTGGTGGCGTGGGCATACTCGTTCCCATAGCGTTTTCGACGCAGCTCGAGTTCCTGAAGGGGAACGTCTCCAGGTTACGCATGTAACCATGGTTCCCCGAGGGAATGAGACACTGCGTCTCAGGGCCATACTTCCGGCATCCCAGCGAGTGCTTGCTTCATTCCTAGAAGCTGACGCCAGTTCCACCGCACATGCTTTTAAGCTTCCTGGTCGCTACGTCACCCCGCCCGTGACGTCTCACCCATCCTTTGGACTGATTACACACGTGATTCAGAGCGTGGTCATGCTGAAGGCGTTCTCATGGGTTTTTCGAAGCAGCTTCTTGTTCCCTCAGGGAACCATGGTTACATACGTAACCTGAAGATGTTTCCATTTCCAAACATTCATTTTGCCTTTAATTGTAATAATCAAGTGAGATTTTTGTCTGACAACAGCCAGTGCTCTACACAGAGATCTGATCTGATCATCATCTAGTCTGTCTGGAATGACATGAAGAAACAGAACAAACTGAAATCTGAATCTCTGTGTGGAGCACTGGCTGTTGTCAGACAAACTGGATCACTGGATTATTACAATTAATGGCAAAATGAATGTTTGGAAATGTAAACTGATATTTCCTACTGAAGATAGAAATAACTGACTTAAAACCATTTTTTGCCTGGTGAAAATACTAGTGTTCTAATAATTTTGGCCACCACTGTAGAATCGACACATTTATGGAACAGTCTTGAAATTTAGCTTTCCAACCTAGGGCGTCCCCCAGAGGCGACGAACACCACTCTCGCCTGAGTGGCGTGAGAAATATGCCACACCTACTTACTCAAGGACGGAGTAGGATGAAGAAGCCAGTCCCACTACGATTTGCCACGATCAATATTGGAACGCTCACCGGCCGCTACCGCGTGTTAGTTGACTTTTTCAAGACCAGATGAGTCAACATCACATGCATACAGGAAACAAAGTGGAAAGTATCAAAGGCAAAATAAATCGGAGAAGGGTATAAGATCATCTACAATAGCACGGTTAGAAATGGGGTGGCAGTTGTGATCAGTCAACACTTCCATAAAAAAGTAATTGGATCGTCTAATCTCTGTCAAAGATCATCTATTGGATCGTCTAATCCCTGTCAAAATTGAATCATAATCAACCATAGCCCATACAATTTCCTGATACGCACCACAGACCGGGTGCCCTGACGGTGAGAAGGACAATTTCTGGGACAGCCTCAACACACCTTTGGACAATCGCCCCAGAAGACCACATCGTGTGGACATGTGAATGAATGAATGAATGAATGAACGAATGAATGAGGCATTTATATAACACTTTTATTGTGTATTGCTGTACACCCAAAGCGCTTTACAATCATATGGGGGGATCTCTCCTCAACCACCAACAGTGTGCAGCATCCACTTGGATGATGTGACAGCAGCCACAGGACAACGGCGCCAGTGAGCTCACCACACACCAGCTACAGGTGGAGAGGAGAGAGTCATAGAGCCAATCAAGTGGATGGGGATTATTAGGAGGCCATGATTGACAAGGGCCATTGGAGGGAATTTGGCCAGGACACCAGGGAAACACCCCTACTCTTTACGAGTAGTGCCATGGGATTTTTATGTTTTTTTTTTTGTTTTGTTTTGTTTGTTTTTTTTTAATGACCACAGAGGGTCAGGACCTCGGTTTAATGTCTCATCCGAAAGCTTTTTAATGTTTTTTACAGTATAGTGTCCCCATCACCATACTGGGGCATTAGGCCCCACACAGAGCACAGGATGTGCACCCCCTGCTGGCCTCACTAACACCTCTTCCAACAGTAACCTAGTTGTCCCAGGAGGTCTCCCATCCAGGTACTGACCAACTCAACCCTGCTTAGCTTCAGTGGGCAACCAGTCTTGGGCTGCAGGGTGATATGGCTGTGGATGTGGGAGCAGATAGCGATGGGTACACATGCTGCCATGGAGGACATAGACTCGGTGTATGGAACGGCAATGGATGTCATATACTAGAATGCGTGGGAACCCACGACCTGGCTCTGACCAACATGTACTTCAAAAAAAAATCTACCCACCTACACTAGCGGTGGCCATGTGACTCAGATCGACCATTGGATGGTTCAGCGGTGAGTCCTGAAGCTAGTGACCAACACTAAAGTGATTCCGTATGACAGTGTTGCACCCCAACACTGTCTCCTGGTGAAAGACATACAAATGGACCAACTACGTCAGACAGGGAAGCCAATGACAGGCTCTGAGCGAATTAAGTGGTGGAAAATTAAGTGGCTGACTTTGCAGTGGACCCTGGTCAAACAGCGGAAGCTATGTGGAAATGGGCAGTGTACAATATTCACCATGCGGCAGAATCGATCACGGGAAAGACCAAACCAGGCCGGAAATTCATTGACAAGCAAACATGGTGGTGGAATGAAGTAGTGCAATGGGCGATTCGAGAGAAAAAAAATGGCTTTCAAGAAGTGGAGGAACACTCAGCTTAGAGCCGACTTGAATGTCGATCGCTGAAATTAGCAGCGAAGCGGGCAGTGAATGCTGCAAAGAGCCATTATTACCAGGAATTGTATGACCAGCTGGATACACCAGAGGGGGAAAACAACATTTACTGCCTTGCCAAGTCCCGCCACTGCTCCACCCAAGACATTGGCCATGTCATGCAAGTCAAAGGCCCTGACAACCAAGTCATGCGAGACCAGTCATCCATCCTACGATGGTGGTCAGAGTATTTCTCCGGCATCTGTAATGAGGAATTTCAGCATCCGCCAATACCAAGCCCCCACCCCCCACATCCTCGGCCCTATACCCCAAATTACAACCGCAGAGGTGAAACTAGCCGTAGAGATGATGAAAAGTGATAAGGGGACTGGCCCTGATGACATACTGTCCGAAGTCTGGAAGATCCTTGGTGACCGTGGAGCGACATTCCTTGGCGACCTCTTCAACCGCATCATGGCTGAGAACAAGCCTCCCCGTGTCTGGTCAACCAGTGCAGTGCAGTTTCAGTGCAGTTTTGCTAAGGGATGCAGCACCACTGATGCCATCCATGCTGTCCGGCTGCTGATGGAGAAACACCGGGAGAGAAACAACACGGTGCATATGGCCTTCCTGGACCTAGAGAAAGCGTTCCTCATGACCTTATCTGGCAAACGCTAAGATTCCATGGCGCCCCAGAAGAGTATGTAAATTGGGTTCAATTATTATATCGTAACACCACAAGCGTGCTCCGATGCCCAGTCGGAAGATCACCACCCTTTGACATCACCGTCGGCGACCATCAGAGGTCAGCTCTTTCGCCCCTGCTGTTCATCCTCTGCATGGATATGGTGACGGCCCAAAGACAACATCCCTGGACACTCCTCTATGCTGATGATGTCGCTCTAGCAGATTCAAAGTGCGAGGCCCTTGAGGATCAAGCACAGCAATGGTACGACTAGCTAAGTGAAAACAGGCTCAAAGTAAATGTTGCAAAGACGGAGTACCTTGAATGTGGCCCTCAAACCAACGGCACTATATGCATCAATGGCCAGGAATTGAAGAAAACTGCCCATTTCAAATACCTCGGGTCCCTGGTTGCCTCAGATGGTGACACCATTCCCGATGCCCGAGCAAGAATTAATGCGGTGTGGATGAAGTGAAGACAGGTCACTGGGATCCTGTGCGATAAGAAAATCCCAGATCACCTCAAGGCAAAGGTCTATAAGACTGTCGTGCGCCCAGTTGCTCTCTATGGAGCCGGATGTTGGCCCACGACTAAGTAACACGAGCTAGCCCTCCATGCGATGGAAATGAGGATGCTCCGATGGATGCTTGGGCTAACTCTCCATGATCACATAAAGAACAAGGATATCAGGCGAAGTCACGACATAACGTCTCCGTTCCCTCCATCAGGGAACGAGGGTTACGTACGTAACCGAGACGTTTTGCTTCATAAGACCTCAATATATCATCAGTAGCCACAGGTATTAATTTTGTCTTGCCTGATATACTTTTTTTTTTGTTTGACTCTCAAAGTGCCAGTAGCCATTGACTTGCATTTTATGAATCATCAAGGAGGACTTTTTAAGCTAAAAATCTTCTTTACTGAAGAAAAAAAGTTGCCTACATCTTGGATGGCCTGCGGATGAGTAAATTAACAGCACATTTTAATTTTTTGGTGAACTCTCCTTTTAATACCTAAATGGTACATATTTGTAACTTTTGAAAAGGTTTAGGTATGGTCTAATATAGTCAACACAGAATGCTAGTGTTCCTCTGTTCTGAATTTACCACAATCATTCAATTTCAGTAAGATCCAGCTACTGTATGTCAACAGGGCGTTACATATTTTAAAAGTGACATCTGTATATACCTGTCTTTTTGTGCACTCCAATTCGGATAAAATTCTTCAGAATGACCGACTCTGACAACAGCTCCTGTGTTAATATATGACCTCATGTAAATAGAAAGATCACAGAGCGGGTTTTTTTTTTTTGTTTTTTTTTTTACGAGGACTAGAGGGCAAACACACACACACACACTGTCCTGCTTTATGGGCCATATTAAACCCATTTAAATGACAGCAGTAAAGAAAAGCAATTATTACTAGAAAAATCCTTTACTGTTCAGTGAAGCAGCTCCATTATGTTCATAATCCACTCCAGTGTTGGTGTGTGTGTGTGATATATGTGGGCAAATTATGGCCTCAGTACTATAATATCACACAAAAGATGTGAAACAACAGGTCATGAGTGGCTCTGTTCAGCGATCACACTCGTGCTGAAGCTGCTGGGAAATCATGATGGGGTTTGAAATCTGTCCGATTCTTTATGGGAGATGAGACAATGATCGTCTGCTCACTGGAGCATGATTTTCCCACGTCCAGGAGGATTGCTTTCCCAAACCGTTCCTCTGGACTTCCTATCAAAAGAAGTCTGATGAAATATTAGTTATCTATCAGATGTCACTCACATCTCCACATCTGGAATTGTCGCAGTACTCCGTGGTGAACACAAACATCAGAAATGGTGCTGATGTATTCACTAAAAGAACTGAAAATTGTGTTTTGGAAAACCTTTGCTCAAAAATGTCCAAAAAAAACAAAACAAAACAAAAAAAACAACACACACACACACACACACACACGCACGCACGCACGCACGCACACACATTTATATCACATTGATAATAATAATAATAATAATAATAATAATAATAATAATAATTATAATTTTGTTATTTATTTTTAGTAAAAATAAACAACTACCTATCTCAAATTTGTAGGTTAGGAATTGATTAAGCAACCTTTGGTGAACTAAGAATTCAATATAATTTAATTGTATTATTTTTTGTTGGTTTAAGTTATTGCTGCATGTGGCATCTATTTATTTATTTAAACTTATTTAGGACACAAATGCAAGACTTCTTAAAGAACAGAAGTATATTCTCTACACATATTGGTGTAAAGAACAGAAACATATTTAAGCCATTATTCAAACACAATCTTCCCCTCTGCTGCAGCTCTTAAATAAAATAAATCAGACAGAAGATTATAATTGAATTATGATCTAAAGCTTGGTCTGTTCTTCAAATACAGCTATTATGACTTCAGAAAACAGTAGCACATACTGTACAGACCCCATTTGTGGTGCGTTTGTGTTTTTTTCAGTCCTTCTTGTGGCTTGATAGATAAATAGATCACATGAGGCTGACTAAATAATGAAAGACTAAGTCACTTAGTGTGAAGTTTCCCAGTACAGAATTAATTTTAGTGCACCTCTACAACCCATTGACAGCATGAAATGAAATTGAGCAGCGCTGAAACTATAGTAACCAATAATCTGCTGGAGCTGAAAGGAAAGTATGTATGATGGTGTGGAATGGAGAGAGAGAAGGACAGATGAACAATGCTTTCTCTCTCTCTCTCTCTCTCGGCTGGCCGCCTCCTCTCTCTGTTGTGTGGGCCTGTACAGACATGCTGTTCCTAAAATTAACTAAACTGCTGCCTGCTGCCTGCCTTAATGCAAAATAAAGCGATTGGCCACTTGCAGAAAACACCCAAAACAAATGGACGACATTGTTCGCTTTATTACAATCTCGTTTGGTGACACAACATTTGTGGACTTACATTTGCAGAGCTAATTGCTAAAGCAGCCAGCGCTGCCACACTAGCTTAGCACATTGAGTGTTTCTCTGCCTCCTGAAAACCGAGAGAAAATTCCCTCAGACCAAACACATCCAAAGAAAACTGAAGCACAAATAGTACAGAGAGGAATGCTGAACGTCTGCTTCTACAGCGGCCTTGCTTCCAGAAACAGTTCTCCCCTCTTTATTGCCATGAAGAGATTAAAATATTCAGATATTTACAAATATATTACATAGTTTACCAGTGTACTCAGACCAACTCAATTAACTCACTTGCTATGCTGGAGTGGGTGGTTGCTGCAATTTCTATTTCCATGGTAACTGCATCTTCACTTCAGGATGTTGGGTAATGCAGTTCTTCTTGAGAATTTTTCACATTTTGTAATCACACTGATGTGTTATATATAAAATTGGTGTAGATATTTTAAAAAATGTTCTCTATAGAGACAATGAATGGGATTTTTTCTTTTGAAATGGACTGTCCCAGCTGATGAAAATATGCTCTAAGAACGTTTTGCTAGCGTTCCCGTTAAGTTACGAAAAGGTTAGGCCTACTTCTGAAAAACTTTAAAAAAATTGTTTGAATTATGCAAATGTTAAAGGAACATTCCATTTTATAGTTTTACAAAAAAAAAATATGGGAATGCTACTTCTGAATGTTTTCGAAATGTTCTGAAACTAGTAACATTGAAAAAAAAAACAAAAAAAAAAAAAACATTAGATGAACATCTAACTAAAATGTTAAAATAAATAAAACATTTTGTGAATGGTGTATAAACAACATTCTTGTGCTAATGTTTTGAAAAGATTATTAGACTAGATGACTTCCCAGCTAACAAAAATATGTTCTAAGAACATTTTTCTAATGTTTCATTAACTTATAAAAACGCCATTTCTTAACGTTCTCTAAGGGAATATTCAAACATTATGGGGATGTTACTTTTGAATGTTCTCATACTTGTTTTGAAACGAGTAGTAAGATTTAAAATGTTAGATGAGCATCCAACTAAAACATTTCAGAAATAAAATATTCCATGAACAGTGTATAAAGGACATTTTTGAGAATGTTATTAAAGACCAGATAACTTTGAATGAATGCCCTGTTAATGTTACTGAATAAGAAGAAGGTCTGTTCATGACTTTAAGAGAACCTTGCCAGAACGTTCCGAGAATGTTCCTTGTTAGCTGGAATTGTGCTGTTAAAACCAGCTTTAATAATTAACAGAAAAAAAAATAACTAGATTGTAATACATTTATGTATTATATACATCCAATGCAAAGACTTACTAAACCAAAGAGCACCTGCTGAGGTGAGGATGCTGAGGTATACATACTATAAATGCCATTGAATATCAGTAAGATCAAGTACATCAGCAAATTCTGCACCAAACAACCAGTTATTGTTCGGTCAAACCGATAGTATGACTCAAGGGCCATCCAAACAAAGTGACTGCAGTTCCTTTAATTGCCACTAGAGCCAAAGAAATCACACACTTTCACCTTTAAAATAAATTTGCTCGCACAAACTGTACGAGTATGGGCCACATCTAGCATTTTCACCAGTTCACACAAAGCCTTTTGAGCAAGCGATATAAGCAGTAGTGTTTTGCTGAATACTTCTGAAGGGATTTGAGAGAGGAATGTGGCGTGCGTCCAAAAGCAGGCTTCAGAAAATCTATCAATTTGCAAACACACTTAGCACGGCTGCAGCAGCGAGCCTCCTTTAGCACCAACCAAAAGAAATAGTCTGCCTCTCTGTACTCCAGCGATGCACCCCACTTATGATGTAATTTCATTCGCACCGTGAGCTCGCTTTCAGCCGCTCTCCCCCTCTTTCTTGCGCTATCACGCCGAAGGAACAGAGAGAGAGAAAGCCAATTCCAGCGGTGACAGAAAACTGCCCACTCGTCCCCATAAAATTAGAAAAGCTGTTCATGTTTTTATCTTTCAGATTTCCTGGGTTTTATTGCTAAATACTAAAGCACTGGAGGCTGGTCATGCTTTAAGCTACTAGAAGGGGAAAAAAAAGTTAAGCTTCCACGTTGGCCAGCCAAGATATCGGCTATAAGCTGACAAGTAATTAAACCAGCATATCTGTAACAACTGTCATCTCTTATTTCTGTTGAGCCTGGACGTAAACCAACAGTGAGAAAGCCGAAAAAGAGAGTTGGGGAGGAGAGCGGGGGAGAAAAAAAAATGAGTGAGACACTTCATATGACTGCTTAGCATCGGCCACGGAGCGATTTAGCAGACTTGAGCATTTCGGGGATTGTGAGGGCGATCAAAAGGGTCAGAGATGCTCTTCTCAATTAACAGCGGGCAGGAGGACATCAAATAGGGTGTCGATTTCAGAGCAGCACTTTTGAGGCAGTCGGGCATGAAATGCATGTGAATGCTTTTGAGGAGCTGCTGTTTTGGGCCACTGCTGATGTCTCCGAGCCACTAAAGAGAGCTTAACATGGCTCAGGCTGGCATGCAGCAGGCGCGCTTCGCTCTCGATGCTCTCCCTCTGTCCGTCCTTTGACAAGGGCTGCAATCACAGGAACACAGAGGAATATTCTGGGGGAAAAAACAACATTGGCTACAACCAAACAAACAAGAATCCGGTGGCTGACACTGACAAGACTCTCTGTAATTGATGCAGATGGTGCCCTGCTGCCATATAAAACAACTGGGCTTCAACACACAACTGCAGCAACTCCACCTATGTGCTCGCAAACCCTTCAGTTTTAATTAGACAAGTTCAGTGCATTGGTCTAGAGTTGATGCAGGGTCGATGCTTGTTTATGACTGGGAATATGTCATTATGTCATCAGAAGCAAAATAAACTAGAAAACTCCTCCAAAGGTATTCAATGACTTAATAAAGAGTAGGGGTGTGCCCGAAGCCGAATACCTTATTCGGAAAGGCACGGATAATGGCTTCAAAACGAATAACGGATTTATCCGAATAACAGAAAAAAATATTCGGCAGACACAATCACATGTTTGTTGGAACAGCACTACATTAGTGAGGTCTGCGGTTGTGTCTGCCGAATATTCTTTCTGTTATTCGGATAAATGGTGATCATTGCGTTTGTCTAACGAATGTGGTCTCCTCAGCAATAAACTATCCGCGTGCTCCTTTTTTGATTGCTGCCTGTCAGTGCTGGCGAAGCAGTGGTGCCAGATATTGCTACAAAAAAAAAACAAAAAAAAAACAAAGACATTTACATTTACATTGTCATTTAGCAGACGCTTTTATCCAAAGCGACTTACAAATGAAGACATTAGAAGCAATCAAAACCAACAAAAGAGCAATAATATGCAAGTGCTTTTACTTTTTTTTTTTTTTTTAAGAAAACGAGTAGATAGAATATAGAAAAAAAGAAACCCAGTGTTTTTTGTTTTTGTTTTTTTTAAACAAGTCGATAGAATAGAAAAAGAAAGCTAGTGTTAGTTTTACAAGAAAAAGCTAGCAGTTAGAGAATAAGTATGCAATTGATAGAGGGTCAAATGTGTGTTTTTTTTTTTTGTTTTTTTTTTTTAATAAAAAGAAGACAGATAGATAAAATTAGAATAGAGAGTGCTAGAGTTAGAGGGTCAAATAAAGATGGAAGAGATGTGTTTTTAGCCGTTTCTTGAAGATGGATAAGCATTCAGCTGCTGGGATTGAGTCGGGCAGGTCATTCCACCAGATGGGAACAGTTAATGAAAAAGTCAGTGAAAGTGATTTTGTGCCTCTTTGGGATGAACAATAATGTGTCAAACACAACCAATCTCCTGAAAAATGCACCAAAATAAGTTTAAATCTTGTATTTTGCAAATAGGATACAGAATCTCTAACCTCAATCTTCATCTTCCCACTTTATTAATGCCCTAATTATTTTATTAACGCTGTTACATTAAGTATTAAAATAGTCCAGCGACGCTTATAATAACTAGATCTGGCAACATGGAGCGGAGCGGAGGCTGCACTTGAGCCAAGCTCCTTCACTCCTGCGTTTCACAGCTGCTGCAAGTCAGTCACATGAATTTGTTCAGCGACATGATTTTAAATAATTTGTCATATGTTTTCAAATTGTATTTTTGAACATGAAACATTTACAGAGGTCTGGAGCTCATAGCTGGCTATGGGCCTGGATGTATAAAGTGAATGAGTGTAAACTATATAAACTATATGAATGAAATGAGCGCAAATCAATAGCCGCGTTGGGGTCTATGCGCGTCTCTCAGAAACCAGAGCTTTGTCTGGAGTTATATCAACTCGACAAAAATATCCTAAAAACGGTCCTAACTTCAAACCTTTTCAAAATCCAACTGTAAAAACGCATTACTTTAGCCCTTTTCGTGAATGGCATTACATTTAATTATACAAGATGAAGAAAAGCGATGTTTGATCAAGGCTTTTGGAGGGTCCAAATGATTTGTTGCGCTCTGTTGATAAAAAAGCTCATAAATGATCACAGACTCCCGCAACACATGATCTCTAAGTTACTTAAAGTTAAAATGAGCTTTATTATCATTCTGCTATGAGTAGGATACTGAAAACTTCCTTTCCATTTCTATATTTTTTCAGCTTCTTTTGTTTTTCTACTAGTGCTCTTATTTAAAATTGTGGATGCTTGTCTCTTCTCAAATTTGTACACAAAGTTTCACTGGAAAATAAGAAGAATACAGTTATTTTACTTTTTTGATAAAGTTTTAAATAGAAGATATTTACAAAGTTATAATGTTAATAAAAAAATAATAATTTCTTTAGTTTTACAAGGCATATTTATTAAGTGAAAACTACGAATCGAACAGATTTGCATTTAAAAAGGTATTTTCAAGTAATTTGATGAACTTCCGGTTTAAGTCACGCCCACTTCCGGATCTATCCGAATACAGATACAGATACAAATAATTTTGAGATTGTCAAAGATAAAGATACAGATACAAATAATGGCTCCGCTGCACACCCCTAATAAATAGGTAATCAAAAGGTAGATTACTTACAAATTGTAGTCTGTTACTGATTACAAATTACATGACAACAATTGTGGTTATTAATGTAATCTATTCGATTACACATTTTAGATTATATAATCTCAGTACTTTTAGATTACTTTTGACTTTTGAAATCAGATATCACACAAATTTAAATAGGATAGTCTTGCACCATATTTATATAAAAACACGGTAACACTTGTTAGGTGTCATTTGTTTACATTAGTTAATTTATTAACTAACATGAACAAACAATGAACAATGCATTTATTACACAATTTATTAATCTTTGTTAATGTTAGTTAATAAAAATACAGTTGTTCATTGTTTGTTCATGTTAGTTCACAGTGCATTAACTAATGCTAACAAACACAACTTGTGATTTTAATAATGCATTAGTAAATGCTGAAAATGCTGAACATTAACTAAGATTAATAAATGCTGTAGAAGTATTGTTCATTTTTAGTTCATGTTTACTAATGTTGCTAACTAATGTTAACTAATGAACCTTATTGTAAAGTGTTGCCATAAACACAAGGAGAAAGACAATAAATGTCTTTTTTTTTTTTTTTTTTTTTTTTTTATGAATTGCATTAAACATTACATCACAATTTCCCAAAGAGGCTCATGAAGGGAAAAACAATTGTGGAAATGAAACAAATTATGAATAATTCACTACTTTTGCATGAATAATGTGTAATCCTCTAAGTAACTGTAATCTGATTATGAACATTTTAAAATGTAATATAATCAAATTACCAGTTGAAGTACTTCAATTTTGTCATCTGATTACACAAAGACTCCAAATAGTGGGGCATGTTGTCACGCTACATGAGGTAAGTGTTAAAGGCTTTTCAGCAAAATGTAAACAGTATTATCACAAAATGTATACATTTTGAATAAAAATGTGAAAACTTAAAAACTTTCATCAACCTGACATTTAAGTACATATATATATATACATATACATATATATATATATATATATATATATATATATATATATATATACACACACATATGTATGTATTCCCTTAGGACAGTTTCATGTGTTTGTATCCAACATACAAAACCACTGCTAGAAAATAAACAAAGAACTGTGTTGCTGGTTTAAACTTAGTTAAGTTCAAAAGTATATAGTGTCTCAAATAACGCCGTAAGCTATAACTAACGTCCATGAATCATCTCCTCTTCAGAAGCCTGTGCTCTTTTCTTCTACAATCTTCAGGAGATAAGAACTGGATGATATGATAATAAACTGCAGCAACAAAGTCTGTGAGTCACAACAAAGCAATGACACAAGTCACAGATTCTTCACAAAACACCAGAGTTCAACTAGAGAACACACACAAGTAAATAGCAGCCGATTGGGGCCACGGGAGACCCGCTGGCAGGAATATCAATCAGGCCTCCGGGGCCCTCACCTGCTTACACAGGGGCCTGAACACAAGTTTCAAAACAAGCCTCTGTACACACCAGCTTATAGGATTACAAAGATTTTAGATGAGCAGCAGGACATGTGTGTGACGAGCATCTGCATTAGAAAGGCCGACTGAAGGAGACGTGTGATAGACTCACACTAGATATTCTCCGCGTTTATCACACCCAATCTGAGCAAGACAGATCGTTAAGGACACAAATTAAGCACTAATTAAACACAGCACTCAAGGTGCGCGATCTGATCAAATCTATTATCATAAAGAGCAAAGCAAAAGTGACATATGAGAAGTGTCGGAGTGAAATATTTAAAATGACTGGGAATGGCACATCATCAACACGTTTCCATTATTTTTTGTGATCTCTGTTTATTTATAATTATTTATTTTTTTCCTTTGAAAATGGAATCCAATAATCTTTATTTTATTTACAACTTCAAAAAAGTATTTATTTATTTATTTATTTATTGTCAGTATTGAAAATCGATGTTTGAAGGAGAAGGGTGTTTATATATATATATATATATATATATATATAAGTAAAATCAAAATCAAGTAAAACATTTCAAATGACTGGCAAACAATCTCTTGTAATCTTGCTTTAGTTATTTATTTATGTATTTATTTATTTATTTATTTGTTTGAAGAAAAAAAAAATCGCATAATATTTATTTATTTATTTTTATTTATGCATGCAGAAGTAGGTCTGTCTCGTAAAGAACAAGCACCATTGTAAAAAAATAAACCAATAAATAAATTCCATAGAAGCAGTCAATGGGATTTCTACTTCTAGAACCAGACTGTTGTGATATTAAAACCAGCTTTAATAAGTTACAGAAAGCAGATGAACTAATATATTTATTTAGTTGCATTCAGCATTTTACAATGCATAGACTTACTAACTGTGGATGCTGATGTTTACATGTTATAAATGTGATTGAAAATCAATATTTAAAGGTGACGTGTGAATTAAGCATTTTTTTTTCTTTTTTGCATTTTTTTGCATTTTTATTGTAAAAACAACTGCAGTAATTAAGCAGGCATTAAGAATTAAGCACTAATTAAGTGCAGCACTCAAGGTGCATGATCTAATCTACTATCATCTACTAAGAGCAAAGTGGTAAAATATTTAAAATGACTGGGAACAGCATTAATTGTTGTGATCTCAGTATGTTTTTTTAATTCACACTGTTGTGTCGCTCATGTTAGGTAGGGAAGAAGCAGCCAGCATCTAGCATGATTAATGTAATGTTCTTCAGAGTATCAGGCCTTTCTTTGCAACATGCGTTTTAGCGCGACACGTCGTCTACAGCAATAATGCAAAACTCCAGCGATGAAACGAAAAAAAATGGTTTGTAATTCAGCGGAGTAATCGCAACTCATTTGGCTTTGCTGAGGGCCGAGGGCCAGAGACAAAGCGCACACATAGCGCCGCCGAGCTCATTATGCTGCTTTAAAACTATTTGCAATTCAAGGCCACACAGAGTGGTGGGGAGAGCGCTCGCCTTCAAAGACGACGGCCAGGAGTGACCCCACAGCCCATTTCTGGGGTCAAATCCCTGATGAGGACTGGTGAGACCCAATTAAAATAAATTTGAAAACAATCTAACTGCAGGCGGCTCCTAGCGCTGCTTACTGAAGCTCCGTGCTGCAGTGACCCCAGCCAACATGTGATATTTCTGCTAACTGCTAAACAGTTTGGCAGGAGGTTGTGTCACAAAGCGATGGTAAATGACAGGGCACACGAGTAATTACTACTGAGGTGTGAAGAGCTGCTTTAGCATTTTGTCTCTTACAAATCAGGCTCTTCCTCTGTAGGTTCTGAAAAAGCACACCATCATATGGCCTAATTACACATTAAATAATAATCAAAAAAAAAAAAAAATATATATATATGTTTTTGAAATGAAACAGTTTATTGAACCGTTTTAGACAATTTTTAAAAAGCCTATAGAAATTATTTTGTATGTGTTTTGCATGTATATATGTATATACAGTGGGTACGGAAAGTATTCAGACCCCCTTAAATTTTTCACTTTGTTATATTGCAGCCATTTGCTAAAATCATTTAAGTTCATTTTTTTCCTCATTAATGTACACACAGCACCCCATATTGACAGAAAAACACAGAATTGTTGACATTTTTGCAGATTTATTAAAAAAGAAAAACTGAAATATCACATGGTCCTAAGTATTCAGACCCTTTGCTCAGTATTTAGTAGAAGCACCCTTTTGATCTAATACAGCCATGAGTCTTTTTGGGAAAGATGCAACAAGTTTTTCCACACCTGGATTTGGGGATCCTCTGCCATTCCTCCTTGCAGACCCTCTCCAGTTCTGTCAGGTTGGATGGTAAACATTGGTGGACAGCCATTTTTAGGTCTCTCCAGAGATGCTCAATTGGGTTTAAGTCAGGGCTCTGGCTGGGCCATTCAAGAACAGTCACGGAGTTGTTGTGAAGCCACTCCTTCGTTATTTTAGCTGTGTGCTTAGGGTCATTGTCTTGTTGGAAGGTAAACCTTTAGCCCAGTCTGAGGTCCTGAGCACTCTGGAGAAGGTTTTCGTCCAGGATATCCCTGTACTTGGCCGCATTCATCTTTCCCTCGATTGCAACCAGTCGTCCTGTCCCTGCAGCTGAAAAACACCCCCACAGCATGATGCTGCCACCACCATGCTTCACTGTTGGGACTGTATTGGACAGGTGATGAGCAGTGCCTGGTTTTCTCCACACATACCGCTTAGAATTAAGACCAAAAAGATCTATCTTGGTCTCATCAGACCAGAGAATCTTATTTCTCACCATCTTGGAGTCCTTCATGCGGGCTTTCATGTGTCTTGCACTGAGGAGAGGCTTCCGTCGGGCCACTCTGCCATAAAGCCCCGACTGGTGGAGGGCTGCAGTGATGGTTGACTTTCTACAACTTTCTCCCATCTCCCGACTGCATCTCTGGAGCTCAGCCACAGTGATCTTTGGGTTCTTCTTTACCTCTCTCACCAAGGCTCTTCTCCCCCGATAGCTCAGTTTGGCCGGACGGCCAGATCTAGGAAGGGTCCTGGTCTTCCCAAACATCTTCTATTTAAGGATTATGGAGGCCACTGTGCTCTTAGGAACCTTAAGTGCAGCAGAAATTTTTTTGTAACCTTGGCCAGATCTGTGCCTTGCCACAATTCTGTCTCTGAGCTCTTCAGGCAGTTCCTTTGACCTCATGATTTTCATTTGCTCTGACATGCACTGTGAGCTGTAAGGTCTTATATAGACAGGTGTGTGGCTTTCCTAATCAAGTCCAATCAGTATAATCAAACACAGCTGGACTCAAATGAAGGTGTAGAACCATCTCAAGGATGATCAGAAGAAATGGACAGCACCTGAGTGTCACAGCAAAGGGTCTGAATACTTAGGACCATGTGATATTCAGTTTTTTTTTTTTTTTTTTTAATAAATCTGCAAAAATGTCAACAATTCTGTGTTTTTCTGTCAATATGGGGTGGTGTGTGTACATTAATGAGGAAAAAAAGATGAACTTAAATGATTTTAGCAAATGGCTGCAATATAACAAAGAGTGAAAAATTTAAGGGGGTCTGAATACTTTCCGTACCCACTGTATCTATCTATCTATATATATATATATATATATATATATATATATATATATATATATATATATTATTTTTTTTTTAGTGCTGTCAAACGATCAGTCGCATCCTTATGGGTTTTTAGCCGTTTCTTGAAGATGGCTAAGGATTCAGCTGCTCGGATTGAGTTGGGCAGGTCATTCCACCAGATGGGAACAGTTAATGAAAAAGTCAGTGAAAGTGATTTTGTGCCTCTTTGGGATGGCACAATAATGCGGCGTTCACTTATATATAACATCATATTTGATCATTAGGCTTTTATGGCTTATATAGTCTGATACAGTGAGAATATGGAGGAAAAACAGCTCACTTTTATTCAAAGACTCAAAAATATGCAATTTGCTGCAGATGCTGATATTTATATGATGAAATTCTGATGCTTGTAATGTAATCAGAGATTTTTATAACAGTATAGCAGATAATGACATAAAATCATTAGTGCTGATAAACGATTAATCACATCCAAAATAAAAGTTTGTGTTTACAGAATATATGTGTGTGTACTGTGCATATTTAGTGTGTATATATATGAATGCACACACATCCATGCATATTTTTAAGAAAAATGTTATATAAAAAAAAAAAAAAAAAAAAAAAAAAAATATATATATATATATATATATATATATATATATATATATATATATATAAAATACCCAGTACACACACATGTATTATGTAAAGACAAACTTTTATTTTGGATGCGACTGATCATTTGACAGCACTAAAAATATCTCCAATACTATGGCACACTATATCTCCAATAATATGTCTTATTAAGATGAGATTGAAATGATCCAAACATATAATTCAATGAAATCCAATGCTGATTGAGAGATGAAGAAATAAACGCTCCTCAGAAGATGTGAGATGAAGATCATTCCTCCGCTGAGGAACAGTGAAAGTAAAGCTTCTGGAAACAAACGCGCCTCAAAAGATCCTGATGATCAGATTTGAGACGCACCGATTTTTCTAAAAAATGATTGATGGAGAATCAAATAAAGCTGAGCTGCTTCAGTCCAGTAAGTGTTCATCTGGAAATATGACTGCAGTTATTCTGACGTTTACTTGATAAAAATCAGTCAAGATTTGACAGAAAAAAAAAAAAAAAAAAAAGACACGTGAAGCACCAGCTGAAGCTGGACGTCTGTACAATTACACTAAAAGAGCTTTTAATCTATCAATCAGACAACAGAAGACATGGAGTAGATTCTGTGTGACAGATTTTACAGCTAAATTTGATCATGTCGATCATTTAGAGACCTTAGAAATTCATGCATCAAATATGATACAGTAGCTTTACAGGTTTAAAAAAAAGGGGGCAAAAAGTGTGGATCCATGAAAGCAGTGACTTAGATTGCTATTAAAATTCAACCTATTTATTTTCTAAATGCACCTTATTGATCTTAATGTGAACTATTTATTCATCCATATGTTTTCCAACCATACAGTTCGTCTAAATCCCACCGCTCCACAATCAACTGCAATCTTGCATTCATTTGAGAGCCACGCACAAGTCCCGCCCTACATTGGTTTCTTTTTCAATAATCACAAATCTGCCGCTACTTCCTTTTCTGACTTTGTACTTTCAGAAATTAAAAAGTGCTTTTTTTTTTTTTTTCCTCAAATGGCCCATTTCTGGAAATCTTATTAGGAAAATCATTAGTAGTTCATGCATGCTCAAGAATAAAATCACACCAAGCTTAAAAGATGCTCTTCTTTCCACACCTACCAGTATGATTAAAGATAAAAGCATCACCAAAAAAAACCAAAAAAAATCACCCATGCAGAAGTCAGTTTCATTATTTCAGCTGCACACGAATGACAACATAACTCGTGTGCTGCAGATTCCACACGGCTCCAGTCACTTGCACCTCACGCCGCTGTCTCAGTAAGACAAACAGAGCCTGGGGTTGGGAGTGAGCATGCACCTTATCAGTGGCAGACTGGTTTTGACTGGGCTGACAGTGACTGGAGTAATCCATCATGTCATCATCCGTGCTCCGTCTGACGCCCGTGTGCCGAGAGGACAGCATCAGGGGCCAGGAGCCAGAGTAACACTTAACCCCCGATCTGCCTGACAGCAAATCTATGGGAATGTGCACAATCTCCAATCATGACAAGCTAACCTCGCAATCATCAGAGTCTGAGGGAGAGGCCAGGTGATGCAGCGCGGTAATCCGGCGGGGTCACGGACTACATCTGTAGAAAGCACAGAGATGTTCATAACCAGTGCCACTCCGCTTGATGGGAAAACTAAAACATCAGGTGAAGGCGGTCCTGTGGTGAAGCGCTGAGACCGCAGGTCTGTTTGCTTGCGGATGTACAACGAGTATCATTCTTGCATTTTAAATGCTGCTTTAGAAGAACAGTGGCTTTCAACCCAAAAATGGGCTGCAGGTCTTTTCTGATAGGGTCGCATACAGTCAGAGCCTAAAATTAACACCCCTAAACATCAAAAGTGAGTAAAAATCTGCATTGGTGAGTATATGAAAGTGTTACTCGCTAGTTGGCCTGTAACTTTCTTATTAACTCTAAAAATGCCTGAGAATGTGATTATGGTTTAACGTAATTATTAAATCGCAAAGACTGCATTAATTATATACATATGTAATCTGATACACTACATTTTTTTAGTGAAGCGCTGTGATCTTTTCACAGTTTGCAGTAAATTCTGCTCCACACAAACTCCATTTCTGCAAGCACTGAGTCTGAGTACATTAAATATGCATTCACAGCAAAAATGAATATGTTTTATGTCAACATTGTGTGTTTTATGTGGTGAATTATTATATACAGTGCCACTTGAAAGTGTGAGTAATTTTAACACAATAAGAGAGATCATATAAAATGCATGTTATTTTTTATTTAGTACTGTCCTGAGTAAGATATTTTACATAAAATATGTACATTTAGTCCACAAGACAAAAAAAAAAAAAAAAAATTGCTGAAATTATTAAAGTAATCCCATGCAAAAGTTTGTGAACCCTTGGTTCTTAATACTGTGTGTGGTTACCTGGATGATCCACGGCTGTTTTTGTTTTGTGATGGTTGTTCATGAGTCCCTTGTTTGTTCTGAACAGTTAAACTGAGCACTGTTCTTCAGAAAAATCCTTCATGTCCTGCAGAATCTTCAGGTTTCCAGCATCTTTTGCAAATTTGAACCCTTTCCAGCAGTGACTGTATGATTTTGAGATCCATCTTTTCACACTGAGGACAACTGAGGGACTCAAACACAACTATTAAAAAAGTTTCAAACATTCACTGATGCTCCTGAAGGAAATACGATGCATTGAGAGCCGGGGGGTGAAAACTTTTTTGAATTTGAAGATCAAGGTAAATTGTACTTAATTTGTTTTCCGGGATGTAAGTATCTTCTGTTGCTTCCAAAGGGCAGTACTAAATGGAAAAAAATATATATTTCTACAAAATAAGAAAAATTTGGACATCTTCATCCTGTTCAAAAGTTTTCACCCCCCAGCTCTTAATGCATCGTGTTTCCTTCTGGAGCATCAGTGAATGTTTGAACCGTTTTTAATAGTTGTGTTTAAGTCCCTCAGTTGTCCTCAGTGTGAAAAGATGGATTTTATGAAAGTGAAAGTGAAGTGACATGTGGCCAAGTATGGTTACCCATACTCGGAATTTGTGCTCTGCATTTAACCCATCCAAAGTGCACACACACAGCAGTGAACACACACACCGTGAACACACACCCAGAGCAGTAGGCAGCCATTTTATGCTGCGGCGCCCGGGGAGCAGTTGGGGGTTCGGTGCCTTGCTCAAGGGCACCTCAGTCGTGGTATTGAGGGTGGAGAGAGCGCTGTACATTCACTCCCCCACCTACAATTCCTGCCGGACCTGAGACTCGAACTCGCAACCTTTAGGTTACGAGTCCAAATCTCTAACCATTAGGCCACGAGGGGTTATTTTAATAATTTCAGCTATTTTTGTGTCTTGTGGACTAGATGAAAACATCTTTTATGTAAAATATATTACTCAGGACAGTACTAATTAAAAAATAACATGCACTTTGTATGATCGCTCTTATTTTGTTAAAATTCCTCACATTTTCACAGATTCTGCAAGGGGTTCACAAACTTTCAAGTGGCACTGTATGTCATATGAATAATTTTGCATATTGATGTGCCTATACGACTATGGTAATATTAATACAATTTTTGATTTAAAGGCCACTTTTTGTTTATTTTTTTGCAATATTTTGTTTGCACTGTGAGAATGTAAACTGTGGGTGCTGAAGCAAAACTATTGTTTTAGAAAATGCACCGAATGTTTTGAAAACAGCCTGTGCCAAAGCATGTCACAAAAAAAATAAATAAATAAATAAAAAAAACGTAATGACAAGTGACTGTTAAAGTGATATTTACTGCATTCAAACAAAATAAATAAACACAGTGAATGGCAGTCTAAGCTTACAACACTCTCTCAAGAGTTCTAATAGACCCATAACCCGCCGTCAAACCCTGTCAAAGTGAAAACTATGAGTGGTGGCCCCTATTATTTGATACAGTGCATGAACCGCCCCAAACTCCACTCATCTCAGGACTCCACATGTTGTAAATTCATTGCAAATGCGGCGGTTTGGTGCTTATTTCTCTCGTTCACGGAATCAGCAGCAGCAGTACAGGGGAAAAAAGAGAATCAGCTAATCTGCTCCAGGAGGATTAATCAAAAACAGAGTGTTTTTCAGCATAATAGTTGAAACTTTTTCTCTATTTATCATTCTTTTGAAGCAATATATGGGTCGCAGTAGTGGGAAAAGTAGCTTTAGTCTTTGAAAAATAATCTGTCATAGAGGTTTAGAAGAGGTGATAAAAATCAATAGCCTGAATAGAAAATTGCCTGGAAGGGCTCACAACAGTTGCGAGATAAGAGAAAAGATTAAGCGGCTTGTTTTGCTGCTCTCTCTCTCTCTCTCTCTCTCTCTCTCACCCTCCCCCTCTCCTCCATTGTTTTCAGAAGAATTTCACTCTTGCCAATATGCGTTGTTGGCTTGTTAATAGGCCAGCAGCAGTTAATTTTGAGGTCCTTGTGTCAATCTTTTGTCACTTCTGGTGTCCTGTGGCAAACTCAGGGCGGAAACAAAGGCCCCCTGAAAACAGGCGATCAATAGGCTGGAAGGGAGATGTTATCAGCAGAGCGAGGCTGCTGGCTTTATAAGCTTTATAAGTGTTTTGCATGATCATCAGGGTGAAGCGCTCTCCGCAGACCTGTTTGAGATGAGATAAACGCTCAGCCCTGATGCTAAGAAGGGCTTCGAGACAGCAACGACAGAAAGAGAAGCGTTACGCCTGGAAATGAGGCAACGAGATGTAAGACAGGCGCGTGTGGTCACCCTCAGACACAACGGCCCAAACTTGTGGGAAGCGCGTATGTCACAATGACACGCTTCTCGTCTCTCGATGGGAACACGTTTGATATGCAGAGAAAACAACAGCACAACAAAACTGGTACAAAATTCAAACAAATCATTCCGAGTGCGCCGTATAAAAATGAACAGAGGAGTGTTTAATTATTTAAGGCGTTTGCATATTCAGCATGATTATACGGAGCGAAAAACAGGAGGAATTGTGGAAACAAAATGTGAGTTATGTAGACTGAGAAGTGTTTGTGTATTACAAATGAAGAGTGTTTTTTTGATGCAAACCAGCTGATGTCAGTGCAGATTTTGAGAGCACATCTAATGAGACGGAGAGCTTGCTTTGCATGGCAGATATTCTCACTGTCAGAGGACATGAGCTGGGAAACGACCCGAGGAGCTCCGCTCCAGCCGCTGCTTCATCAAACACACTATTAACAGTCTTTGTCCAGTCTGATGTTTTGATGGGTTAAAAGGATAGTTTAACTAGAAATGATCAGTGTCATCATTTATCCTGCTCATATCGTATGACTGCAGAGCACAAAAGAAGATATTCTGAGAAATGTCCCAAAACCGCCAAATTTGGTTACCAATATTTTTCATAATATCTCCTGTTACATTCTGCATTCTTACATGGCATGAGCAGTGTTGGGTAAGTTACTCTAAAAAAATAATAAATTACTAGTTACTAATTACATCTTCAACAGTGTAAGTAGATTACTGTACAAATTACTCTCTCCAAAAAGTATTTAACTACTCATTACTAATTACTTTTTTAAATCCTATATCAACATCGACAAGTTAATGATACAAGGGTAGACATGAAATGGTTCTTTTAATTATTTCAAGTAACTACATAAATTATTCTGATCACACTTTAGATTAGGGTCCAATTCTCACTTTAAACTAACTATTAACTATGACTTTTGCCTCAAAATACTACTGCTTATTAATACTTAGTAAAGTAGTTGTAAAGTTTAAGAATTGGGAAGGATTTAGGATTTAGAATAAGGTCTTGCAGAATAAGACATCAATAAGTTTTTTTTTTCTATTTTTATTTTATTTTATTTATTTATTTTTTAATAATAAACAGCCAATATCCCAGTAATATGCTTGCTAATAGCCAACAAGTTAATAGTGATAATTGGACACTAAAGTGCTACCGATATTCTTAGTAACTCACCAAACTATTTAAAGTGAGAAGGGTACATAAAAAGCATGCATTTTAAGGTTAGACTTTAAATTTTGATGTCAAATCCACTATTGTATTGTGTATAAATGTTCTACAGTCTATATACAGTATTAAGTTCAATTACATAAGAAGCAACTGTAATTAAATTATAGAAAAAAAAAAATAAGAGTAATCCCTTACTTTACTTTTTCAAGGGAAAAAATAATTAAATTACAGTAACTAATTACTTAGTAATTAGTTACACCCAACACTGGGCATGAGTATGTGATTGTATTTATTTATGAACTATCACTTTTTAAATCCATGTATGTGTCTATAATAATAATAATAATAATAATAATAATAATAATAATAAACAGGTTCTGAGTGTTAGGTTGTGGAGGATGCAGCAGATAGTCGTGATCCCAATTTGACTCTTTAACCCTGTGAAGTCTACTGTATCACATTTGATGCACACATTTCTAAGGCCTGTAAATATCTGCATTCTATGTTTCAAAAATACAGAGATTGATCATAAAGCTAAGCATTTAAATCTCATCTTACTAAGACATATTATTGGGGATATAGCTTGACGACTTAACTTTATATATTTTTATGTAAGCGTCATTTATATTGTTATAAAGATCTCATTGATTTACATTACAAGCAATCAGAATTTCATATGACTTTTTGGCCATATAAATATCAGCATCCGCACCAAATGTAATATTTTTCTTCCATTTGACCCTCTGAATGAAACGGAGCTCTATATTATAACTATATCAAAAAATCAAAAATTAAAACACATATGCATTTTTTGTCGAATAGTTTGTCTAAAGGTTCAATAATTTTCTGACTATCATTTTTTGGACATACGACATATGCTCAAAGTGTGGCTGCTTTCCTGAAGCAGTAACAGTGTAATGTTAATTGTGCCAAGCAAATAATGCTTACTTTTGTGAATTAGGCAAAACCTGTGTAGAAAAGGCATGATTGCACTCAATTCAAATATGTTTGGTGTGGCTCTAAACTAGTGCCTTGGACTGCTGGTGTTAGTGAATAAGAAGCAAGTTTACATAAGAAACAGAACATGCATGTTAAACTCTAAGTGCGCTTTTAAAAATGGGAAATCTTCATGAATATTGTTCCACCCCAAATAAGCTTTATCTTGCATGCAGTTAATTTCGGCAGAAATCAAAGGCCTCTCTCGTGGTGAGCTGGGAATGTTTGTGCATGTTAATGCCATCAGCTGTCTGTCTGGCTGCCCATCGCCTTGTTCTCGGCGCCTGAGGAGCCCGGCAAGAATCCCAGCCCTGGGCAATGACCTCGCCGCCCTTGTGCTACATGACAGCGCCACGGGAAACTGCTCAAGATGGTCCGACTAAAGCTAACGAGATTCCCCGCTACAAGCACCAATCGGGGCATGGAAACTAGCAGCATTCTGATAAAGATATTAAAAAGCTCGTGCTGGGAACAAGAGGGATGCGCCGCCAAGATCAATTGGCGATATTAGCAGGTAGTCTCTAATAGATTTTAAATGCCTATTATAATTAAACTCGCGATTAGGCGGAATAAAGGGCCGAGGAGAATTCATCTGTCCTCACAGAGCTTCAGCTCGCATTAGTGTGAGTTTTGCGTGTTTGAAAGAAAGCGATGACCTACTGAGAGGGTACACGGGTAAACGTGTAGCAGTACAGCGGTTATTACTGTTACCCCTCCGGCAAATACCTCTCCCTTAAGCCTATGCATGAGGAACGTTTTGTTTTATTACCTTGCAAGATAAGTCAGGGAAAAAAGGCTCTTAAGTACCTGGGGAATTAAAATATTCCGGCTCGTCATATCAGTGTCTGCTCTCAGTTTCACATAATTATAACAGTGTTTTAAATTGATCCTGGAAGAAAGATGGGTTCAAGTGCAAATTAATTTCAGATTACCACAACAAAGACAATCAATTCTCGGCGTGCGTGCCAGCAAAATGCTTTCGAGAGGCCTCGAGGTCCCTTCCCAGCCTCCCCAGCAATTCGGCGAGAAACAAAGACCTTTTCTGCTTAAATTACGCTAATGATCCGGCGCCTACCTGGTACATCCCTTCCCCCGTCTCCCATCACAGGAGTGGAGCTCATTAACAGGTCTATCAGCCCGAGAGTCTGCTACGACTTCATTAGTCCGGCCCGATCCTCGGCACAAGGCTGACTTTGTCCTTTGTGCTGAAGAAGTCATCCTGGCCTGCCGGTGCATGGAGAAGATGATTCCACTGCTGCTCATTTAGTATCACACAGGCTAGTTTTGCCTAAACGTTTACCACATTGTTTTCTTTGGGCCTTTTTTGGGGATCTTAGCTTGCAGTGTATTTGCTCATTTAAAAACACAGCTACTCTTCATGACTTTAACCATATAAAGCCAGCTGTATTATATTTCATACACATATTTCACGTCTCTTAATGATGAACATGATAAAACCTGTCGCACTCAATCTACTCCATGTCTTCTGTCATCTGATCGATAGTTTAAAAGCTCTTTTAGTGTAATTGCACAAATGTCCAGCTTCAGCTGGTGCTTCAGGGTCTTTCTGCTGTCAAATCTTGACTGATTTTTCTCAAGTAAGCATCAGAATAACTGCAGTCATATTTCCAGATGAACACTTACTGGACTGAAGCAGCTCAGCTTTACTTGATTCTCCATCAATCATTATTATTTATTTATTTATTTATTTATTTTAATCAGTGCGTCTCAAATCTGATCATCAGGATCTTTTGAGGAGCGTTTGTTTCCAGAAGCTTTACTTTCAGTGTTCCTCAGCGGAGGAATGATCTTCATCTCACATCTTCTGAGGAGCGTTTATTTCTTCATCTCTCAATCAGCATTGCATTATATGTTTGGATCATTTAAATATCATCTTACTAAGACATATTATTGGAGATATAGAGTGACGACATGATATTTATATCATTTTATGTCAGTATCTGCTGTACTGTTATAAAACATTATAAACATTGATTTGCATTACAAGCATCAGAATTCCATCAAATAACTATCAGTATTCACACCAAATTGCATATTTTTTTTTTCTCAGTTTATCAGTCTCAGAGTCTCTGAATAAAATTAAACTCTTTTATTCTTCATATATCAGACTATATGAGACAAAAAAAGCCTGATGCATTAATTGTGACATTCTACATATTTTTCTGAATAGGCTCAATAAACTGGTCCATTTAAAAAAATGGGTTTTCAGGGCTATTATATCATATATCAGGCTTTACAGGGATAGCTTGTCACTTGGGAAGCTACACTTTCAAAGTAGCCTTCCCAACTGGGTTTCTTTTCATTTCCAGATCTGTGACAATCTAAATGCTATGAAAGTCTGCACATCATCAGGCCTGCATTATTCGGAGCACAGCATCCATAGGAGTCTCAGGCTGATACGGCCTTTTCTTTTCAGCCTGCCGTCTGGATTTCATCTGGCTTTAAAAGCGCTGATATCTTCTCCCTTCTTCATGCCCGTTCTCTCCCTCCTTGAGTTTCCGACCCCTGATCTCTCCACCCTCCCCTCGTGTGCAGTCAATGGAGAGCAAACGCAGAGGCTCGAGCCCTGCATCCATCTATCCATCCGTCAGCACCGCTTCTATAGAAGCTAAACATCTCCTTCAGCCCCTCTGGGAAGCTGCCAGGAGTGGAGTGCTGAAAAAATTCAAGTCAAGGCTCATTAGCTTCTCATTACCTTTGCAAACCGAAAACGAGGGAGAGGGAGAGATTTTCTAAATCGTCAGGAGCGCAGGGCCATGGGAATCTGCTATGAGAATCACTTTTTAGCATGTGCACATTGAAGCATGCAGGATCGTTCTTCACCGAGGGAATTAAAGTTTTATTTCCATTTCCGTAACACAATAACTGCATCATTAAAGCCATTTTTTAAAGTCGAATATGCCATCACTTACCGCTGCCCGAGTCAATTTCCAGCCCTTCAATAGAGAGTGGCAAGTTTTATAAACCTGTCATGTTGTATTATGGCAATGCTAAACATCACCGTTTGAAGTTTCCCTTTCCTCCACCGTCTCTGGCTCTCCTGTCTCTCTTGCACAGTTTATTTTTAATAATGCATTTTTTAACCTTCCATTCACTTGCTCCACTAATCTGCATCTCTCCGCCTGAGGGACGCATTCGAGCTCACAGCTGGGGAATCCCTCTCCACTGGCTTCACACAAAGGATTGTTGATTCAGGGAGAATTAGGGCATTTGAGAAACTCGCTGAAAACACAAACATAGCAGAACACTCCAGAGAGGGATACCATTACAGAAGAACTGCGAAAAAGGGTTAAAAGAAAAGAAAAGAACAACAGCATAAGCTGTTAAACAATTTTGGGAAATGCACGTTTGTCGCACCTGTGTGTGCATGAGCTCGAAGGCTGAGTTTGCTTCTGAAATCAGAGAAAGCAGAAGACCAAACCTGTCAAATGCAAAAAAAAAAAAAAAAATGCTGTCAGATGGCCTACGGACCAATGGCTGCATGATATTAGAAAACAAACTGATGCTGCAATGTGTGTTTTTTTTTTTTTTTTTTTTTTTTTTTTTCTGTGATATGAAAAAAAAAATACAAGAATTGAATTAAAAAAAAATAAAAAAAAAAACTCTATAGAACAGCACTGTTCAGAACAAATGAATAATCTTAGAATGATTCAAGTGATTCTGTAAGTGAATGCATCTTTATAGAAAATAAACAATGCCATGCTCTGGTTTGTTCATTATTTTCCACTTGAGTTTTAAGGCTATATTGCCATTGTGTTAAAATCAATTCACAATATACCTAACTAAATAAATAAATATTGTTTATTTGTGATGATTATTAAATACAGAAATTGTAATAAAATTATATTATACTGTAACCTAAAAAAAGAGAGTAATAAAATAAAAATGATTAATACACAAGCCATATTGCAATTTCAATTTATTTTGATGTACTGCATGGCCCTACTGCTCACAGTCCATTCACTGACCAACCAATGTGTATTGCGCCCTTAACAATTTGCATAGCTGTCTAAAAAAAATATTTCAATCTGATTGGCTGGATCTATGCAACTTCCTTGACCGCTTCACTTTGTTTTAACACAGGGTAACACTGAGGACCAAAGGCATGGGTCTTTGGAACGTCACAGTTATGAAGACATCTCTAAAGTTGAGGGGGGTGCATTAAAGATTGCCTTTGTTTTATTGGGTTGTTTGTTTTTACTATTTCTTGATGGTTAATATAATGTGTGCATGTTCCACTGGTATCCTGCCAGCATTGTGAGCAGGTCTCTGGTTGCTCATCATTAGTTTGATTATCATGTGAAGCACCAGGATGAGAGCAGGACCGTGTCCCGGTGAGGAGGCCGTCAGCAGGGCCAGCCAAACAGGATTAGCTCCTTACAGTTCAAGGCCGTCTTTCAGTATGCCCCTGATCCGTTAGGTGTCACGGGATATTCACACCCATCCCTGTTCTGTCCCATATGTCCCGCTGCCACAGACGCATCACAGGGATTAGAGACTGAACCATATGATTTGATAATGTGGGTCTTTATGAGCAAGATGTCACTAGTTGAACAGAATCCACCAAAAGAGAAAGTGTTTCAGGATGTGAAACTGGAAATTAGAACTTGGGCAAATAAATGTTTGTGCATTTGAGCACAATAAATAAATAAATAAATAAATAAAATAAAATTGTGTCCAGAGAAATTTGAAAGGACAGATAATTTGTGGAATTATACATCAAAATAGACTGATGAATAGTCATCAACAGAAATTGATGACTATTATGTCATCAAAATAGGTCAACATTTATTAAAATAACTACATATGTTAATTATTTATTTATTTATTGGCAAAATGTTGCAAGAGAGTAATTATAACAGCTGTCACACTGTATGAGGAAAGCTGTCACAGTGGGAACTATTTATCTTAATAATGTAATGTTAATAAACAATGAAATGCCATCAGTGTAGGAGGTAACAAAAGATCATATCTTTGTTTTGGATTGGATTGGATAAAATAAAATAAAAAATAAAAATAGCAATGGAATGAAAATAGCAAAAATAATAATAATAAAAAAACATATTCCCACGTAAAACATTTTTTAACTGCATGTTTACATAATCACTGCATTTTGTGAGAGTGAGAATGAGAGTAATACTGAACAAACCTGCCATTTGACACTAACTTAATAAAGGAGTGTTAAGAGTATTGAGTATTGACTCCAAAACAGTTGAGTGCAAGAAAAAAAGATGTTTCAAATGTGATGGTATTTAAGCATCCAAAAAGTGAAAAGTACGCCTTGTTTCTTAGGGTTCAATAAGAGACAAAAATATACATCATGATGACCAGTGAAGTATGTACTCTGTAAGAGATTAAAAGTAACGCGTGTATTCAAATTATGGATTCGCTTCCAGTACAAATATTTCCATGATAATGCTTTATTTGCTCATAACTAATGTTATACAAGTTAATTGTGTAAGGCAACTACAAAGAAAGGAAAACAACTTGAAAATGAACCGTAATGGAAGCAACACAGCTAAGCATTTGCTAATAAAATACCTCACTGAGTGTTGTGAACGTAAGCTGGGATAAACTTATCTCTCTTCCAACTTTTTTTCAGTTTTTGCTCATGATAAACAGGCCCATATGTACATCAGTGCCAGGACCCTGCAGATATCAGGGAATAAATGAAGCCCTCGCTGTGATTAATGAAGAGGCCTATGATAGCGAACTCCATGATAACAGTCTCGCAAATAATAAATTAAAACTTAACTCTGGAAGTGGAGCTAAAAAAGCAGCAGCGATTTCTTCGAGTGCAGATAATCTCACCTGCATTGGTGAATATGAGCGGTGGTTAGCATTCACGGCAGGGAGAGGCATTACACAGACTATCACGGCAGGCCTTGTTTGGCTGACTTCTGCTCTGATCCGCTGGAGGATAGAAGAGCGAGAGAGAGAAGGAGAGACGTCTCTTTCTCCTGCTGTAGGGTGTAACAGGAGTTACTGTACTATCACCTACAGCCCTGAACTGAAAGCCAGAGGAAATTGGAAAGCCCAGAGAAGCCATGCAGTAATTAATCACGGCTCCATGAAGCCTGTCAGAATAGTGCTGCGCCGCTGATACTGCTGTCAATTACACCTCATGTGTAATTGTGTAAAACGCTATCGTGAGCCCAGTTAGAGGTGCAGATCTCCTGAAAGCATGACCTGCTCGTCTCTAAACGTGACCTCCTGCCAGGACTCCTCTGCATTTTCACATGGCATAAAAATTGTGTTTTACCAGGTTATGATCCGAAGCCTTATTCATGACAACTGGGTCAATGTTGACTCACCGTCACGTTGTTTCAAAGCCATGTTACGCATTCAGTAAAACACCAAATGAGCATCTAGCATGTTCTCCAGCAACAGTTCATATAGTGGTCTGGCTCTGAAAAAGACAATTAACAAGTTCACTATAACAATAGTGCATGTGATTCATGTCTTTTGAAGTATTATGGTAGCTTTGTGTGAGAAACAAACTGATATTTTAGCAGATTGTCACTGAAAATATTCCTTTCCTTTGGTAGCACATCAAGTTGTGGTTCAGTCAACATTTAACAATATTGCTTCATTATTAGAACAAAATGAACCAGGTTGGTCTCTCTCGTCTATAGCTCTGCAGCATTTATTTATTTATAAAAAGGAGGTGTGTGTAGATTTTATGTAGCATTTTTCCAGAGAAATAACAGATTTGTTCAGAAATACAGGACATTGATTTCTAAGCATTCACTGAAAAAAAAAAAAAAAAAAAAAGATTCATTTAATTTACAATTATTATTTGTTTTTAAGGTAAGTGGTTGCAATCAAGTTATTTTAGCTACATTTAAATAAATTTAGTTGACTAACTTTCAACAAAATTTGTTTATTTAAATGTAGCTAAAATAAATTGATTGCAACCACTTACCTTAAAAAAAAAAAAAAAAAAAAAAAAAAAAAAAAATAGTGTAATTTAGTTTCAGTGTTTAAGAAAGAATTCACCCAAAAATGTAAACTGTGTCATCATTTACTCTCCCTCAAGCCATGAAGGATTCGGTCGAAGTCGAGTCATTTTGAGTGACTCGTCAAGAGATCCAGCTCATACGAGTCATTAGTTCGTGAATCAGACTACACTGGTTAAAGGAAGTGGTTCATTTGAATTTGATTCACTTAAACAAAATATTTGAGTGAAGCAACTCAATAGAAAGACGTGTTAGCGTACCTTCATTTTGAGGCGCACGGTATTTTTATCCCATTGCACTCGATTCAGACCGCAGGCTCACGGATTCAGTGTATTATTCTTCCTTTGCCATGTCGCGACGAGCTGTGGATATGCAATGTGCGCTGAGTGAGCAATGCGCATGCGCAACAACTTACAGGGTTACAGGGAGCAACGGGCAGGTGTGCAACATGCGCGTGAAATTCAGATTTAATAATAATAATAATAATAATAATAATAATAATAATAATTTGATTGCAATATATGTCGATTTTAATTCACATCTGCCTTATTTTGAGACCAGTATTAAGATAAATATTCAAAATGTAGCCTTTTATTACAATTTGATCACAGGTCACATGAGAACTGGTGTCAGAAATTATTTTTGTAGTGGATCTGCCACTCATTTCAGAGTTTTGGAGGACAGGAATATTGACAAGTTAAATTTAAATCTATAACTTTAGATGACTTAGAATATAGGCTAGTGTATGAATCACTTCATTCGTTCGTTTGTTCGTTTATGTATTTATTTATTCATTCATTCATTTTATTACAAGTATTATTTAGTGCTGTCAAACGATTAATCGTGATTAATCACATCCAAAATAAAAGTTTTTGTTCACATAATATATATGTGTGTGTACTGTATATATTTATTATGTATATATAAATAACACATAAATAAACACACACATGCATGTACTGTATATATTTAAGAAAAATATGTTATGTTTATATATTAAATATATTTATATATAATATAAATTATATGAATATAAATATATACATGTAAAGACATTGCAAATATTTTCAAATTATATACTGTATGCGTTTGTGTTTATATATACATAATAAATATACACAGCACACACACATATATTATGCAAACAATTTATTTTGATGTGATTAATCGTTTGACAACACTATTATTATTTGTATTTGCAACAAGCCCAGGATATATATATATATTTTTTTTCAAACTTGTTTCTTTTGTATCCCATTGAAGAAATGAATTCAGATTTGGAATGTGGGTGAGTAAATGATGTCAGAATTTTTATTCAGTTCCTCTATCACGCCTTTGCTGTCTCTGTGTCTCTGGTCTCGTGTGGAAGCTGGTGTCTGCTGGTGTGCTGTGATCTGAAATCAGAGCAGCTGAATGGCCATTATCCCAGTCTTTAAGCACACGCAGGAGTGAGGATCCATGCATGAATGTGCTTTAATCAGCGCCCATCCACGGCTCCGGAGGAGGGGACGACTGTGACCCCTCACGCTCCCAGAAGATTATTGTGGTGACTTTGTGATTGGAGAGTTTTACAGCACTCTCATTAGAATAATGATCCCCCTCCATCCAACCCTCTGTGTGTGTTTTTATCCGTAAGCTCCCAGCGGTCCTAGAGTATTTTAAGCTAGTTAATAATCATTATGGATGTGCAGTGAACTGGGCAAAAAGAATAATTAACTCACCTGAGCCAAGCTAAATTAACTCTTTATGCTTTTGTTAGCCCATTCTGTTTCAAATATGCCGTCCTTCTGGGACCCATTAGACGTGTCTGTTAAATGGAGAGAGAATGCCGGTCCAGCCCTGCCTCCATATGATGCTTAAACCGCCTGCTATTGGATATTGAGGGTTTTCACACCCAGAAAGCAATGGCATGTGAATTTAAAAGGGCTTTTGATGTGAACTTGTCCAGGATCTACATGCATCCAACTACTCATGGAAATGTGAGATGAATTATTCTCTCGTGACTGACTGATTAACCTGACAAATGTGATCTGCAAACACATGCACGCTTTACATTGCGCTCGCCCCAGCTTGTGCTGCTTACTTCCAAATGCTAGGAACGTATAAGCTTTCACAAAAGCCAGATTTGTACCCATCTACATGCAATAGAATATAATTAAAGGCAGTAGTTGATGGGCGTATTAAGTTAATCTCTGTTTTGATATAGTGCCATCTTTCTCCCACCCATAGGCTTGAGGTTAGGCTGTTGACCAAAGGTTAGCAGAAGGGTTGTCGGTGTATTTAGGGCTCAGAGGGTTTTTAGACTTAAGCATCATTTTAATCATGCAGTCATGAAGTGTAAGTGCGTGGGTGGCACTGAGACTTCACTCTTTGTGGTGTTTCAGGGTGGTAATTATTACCTGTGGCCTACCTGAAACATCACGCTCTCCTGATAAATCTGCAGGTAATCTGTGCGTTTTGATGTCTAAATGCGAGCATAACAGTTGTAGAAGTTTGCCTGGCTGTTATGTTACATGACATTAATTACACTACTGTAGCTTGCGTAAGCGTGCACGTTCATCTGTGAACGATAAATTGTTGTCAGAGCCATTGTCTGCATGTAATGCTTGACACTTGGGCATGTTTGGCAATGCATGTTCAGTTCTCAATTAAAACTCTATCAAAAATAGGCCAACAGAAAATAATAATAATGCAACTTACAGTTTGCATACATGGAAACTGTGCTGGGAAGGTTACTCACAAACTGTAGTCAAGTCAAATCAAGTCAGTTGTATTTATATAGCGGTTTATACAATACAGATTGTGTCAAAGCAGCTTTACGGTGTTAAACAGGAAAATTATCAGTCAGTTACTAATTACAGATTACATTACCAGAGTTGTAGTTATGTGAAGTAACTTAACGCAATCTATTGGAGTACATTTTAAAAGAAGATTCTATTTCAGTCTTTACTAACAATTTCTGTTTGTGTTTTTTTAGTGTGCATTACTCATTTTATGTAATATAATCGGACTACTTTTTGATTACTTTTAGATACGTTTGACCTAACTTGTTTATAACATTAATTTGGAAAGGATAATCTTGCACCATATTGACTAAAAAAAATAAAGAAAATAAATAAATAATAATAATACAAAGAGAAAGAAAATATATTCCATTCTTTGAAATCAACAACATGAAGTGCTTTAAACATTACATTATGCATAGTTTCCCAAACTGGGAGTTGTGAAGGAACTACAGGGATTTCACAAGTTGGTAAAGTTGATAAAGTGGATTTTTATTTATTTATTTTTTTAATTTAATTAATGTATTTAATTATTATTATTATTTTTTTTTTTTTTTTTTACTGCACGTTAATGTTACCATTAACTGACACTAAAAAAAAATAAATAAATAATAAAAAAATGTAAAAAAAAAACAGTGAATATGTGAATGTGGTGTTAAATTATTAAGTTTTTTGTTGTTGTTGTTGTTGTTATTTATTTATGTAAACTATCTTGCATTTCTGAACATTTATAAGTGATAGCTGTTTTTTTTTTTTTTTTTAGAAAGGAATAATATTACGGAGAATCAATGAATTATGAATAATTCACTGCCTAATCTATAAAAAAAAAGTAACTGTAGTCTGATTACAAGGTTTTTTTTATTTTATTTTTATTATTCTATTCTATTCTATTCTATTCTATTCTAATAATTACAAATATTTTTTGCAATCTGATTACATAATCCAGATGGTTATTCCCCAGCACTGCATAGAAGTGCTTCTAATGTGATTAATTGCTCAAAGTCAATAGAATGAAATTTGATTGTATTTATTTTACACTGGTATAATTGTGAACAATTCATTCCACATTATGGAAGTAAAGGGAACCGCTCAGTTTCAGATTCCCACTCTCTTTCGCCGTGCTGCTACCTTCTTCACAGGCATATAGAAGCACATTTTGCTTTGTGTCCTTTTTTGTTTAATTGAAACCAGGGAGGTCAATTAATTTCGCTCCCCACCATCTTTTGCCCACATGATTGAAAGTCATGTTTGTCTCTCTCTCCCTCTTCAGTGTGCGCTCTGCTTCTTTTGTATTCAAATTCCGTGTCACTTCACATGGATTAATTGAGCCACTTTGTGGTTAATCTCAGAGCTGCAGTGGTGAGAGACGCTGAGCTGTGTCTATCTCTCCCAGTCTTACAGTCACAGTAATTCCACACCCAGCACACCAGAACAGCTCATGTTCAGCAGATACTTTATTTCCAAGATTAACTCATTTACAAACTTTGTAATTAACAGCAGGGACAGTTCCAGCACAGTAACCTAGGGTTCATTCTAATTCGGATGATGAATATTCCAGCTTTTGTGTTGATGGCCAGGGCTTTAACTGTCCGGTTGCCAATCTTGATGACTATTACTGTAAAATATCTGCCGTCCAATATGATCTGTCAATACAGTGTATTAAAATACAAATCTGTGATATAGCAACAACTTTGACCTGTTCATAATCTCATTTTGCATCTCCCACAGCAGATTATTTTTGTTTTGCGTAGCAACATCTATTACATCAGGACTTTGATCTATATATATATATATATATATATATATATATATATATATATATATATATATATAATATATATATATATATAATGAAAATATTAAGGAATTTTGTAAAACTATATCTTGAACAGCTAATCAATAATATTATATATTGTAAATAATGGATTAAAAGTTTTTTTTTTTTTTTACATAAAATTATTATTTTTGGAATTTTTCATCCAATTAATCAAATAAATAATCAAAAGATTAATCGATTATCAAACTAAATATTTGTTGCAGCCAGTGTTGGGCTTGTCTCACACACACACACACACACACACACAAGTAATTTATTACTCATTACTAGTTACTCCTTTCAAAAGTAATATTATACTTTCTGGCAACAGCAATTAGCTACACTACAATATTTATTTTTTTCCTTCTCTACAAAAATTGTAATTGCGTATCTTCCCCATACATTCATGTAAAATGTTACTAACAATTAGTGCTGTCAATCGATTAAAAAAATTAATCGCGTTAATCACAGTCATGGACTGTGATTAATCATGACTAATCACAAATTTAAAATACTAGGATTTACCTGTAAATGTGTTGAAATAAAGAAATGCATGACAAACTAGTTTAAGGAAACAGAACCTTTCACACCTCCGCCAGGTAACTTATGAGACATAATCCTTATTATTCTTTTATCATTATTCTTCTGTTTTTATTCAGCCATTAACAGCCTTTATACTGGCAATAAAACGTTTACCAAGCCACATCGCTTCAATCCCAGTTTACATTTACCCAACTATTATCAAAAGTATTTCTAAATAAACACAACAAAACATTTTCTTGCGACCTTATGTGAAGTATTATGACAAAATGCATTATGAAGAAGAATTGGACCTGTTCTGCAGCTGCATTAGAGCTAATATTAGCATCATGCTTCATAAGACAATTTATGAGATTAATAGTACACTTTTACTCAGAACTCACTTCAAACCACCATCGAGTGTTTGTAATAACTTCATTTTGCGATCACATGTGGAATTTGGTCGTTTACTGTTGTTAAAATATGCTCTTTATAGCCTTTTATATCGCTGCACAAATTAGCATTTCAGATGTACACATTCATCTCAAGAAAATCACATACAAACCATATCCTATCGTATTCGTGTGTTTATTATCTTGTATAATCTATAGTGGCTGTTGTCATGTTTATTTCTGCTGTGTAAAAGCCTTAACATGTGCTCTGCTGAAACTCACGTTGTTTGTGATGTTTACAGCCGCCTCTCCGTTCTTAAGTTGCCAGGTATACATTCCAACTATAATACACATTAGTAAAAGGATCTATTTTCATTTTTATTTGTCTATATACACTTTGGGCGGCCGCGGTACATTATAAAAGTAACGTTAGCCCAAAAACCCGCGGCTCTGTAATTTTTCCCGCGACAGTATTTTCAAAATAGCCCATGGCCATATCACACAATGATAGATAACCTTCCGCGCTGCGATGACGCGAAGTTGGGGTCAAACATTATCACATGATTAATTTGCGTTAAAAAATATTAACGCGTTAAATTTTTTTGATTAATCGCATGCGTTAACGCGTTAACGTTGACACCCCTACTAACAATATATTTCTGCCTTATCATTTGACCAAAATCCACATTGGATCACACAAACGCTCAGTGGTGATTGATTGTGATGTTTTAGTAAAAGTGTTGTGTTAATCTCAGTAACTGTCATGTGTAGCTTGAAGCTTATTGTAGATGTAATTTCTCTGTTACCCATATACTTTTATATTTCATGTTGTAGATTATCAAAATAAATCACATAAGTTCATAAGAAAATGTTTTCTTTTCTAAAACGATTTTAATTTTTAATACGGTTTATATTACCGGGGGTGTAGGTGGGCAAGTAAAGTAATGCCACAGCTTACACATTGGTGTTCAGATCATCTTTTCTCCTGACAAAATCAATGTAATGGCAATATTTCCACCAGCTGAATGTAAGCTTTTCCACATTCCAAGCTTGCCTGCTGCACCGGTGAATTCATGTGTCATGAAAATTATGCAAATAAATCTAGGAATTATTGGATTGTTTGATTGTTTGAAGTCAGTAGGGGTTGAGGCATCAGAAGTAACCAAGTAATGAGCTGTTTTATGGATGTGAACTGTAATATTATTACTGAAATACTATTAGTAATTAGTTACTGCAAAAAGTAATATTATTGCTGTAACTAATTACTAGTAACTAGTTACTGCCCAACACTGGTTGCAGCCAGGGGCGGACTGGGACACAATTTCAAGCCGGGAAATCTCACACTCATACACCCACAACAAATTCTGAAACACGGACAACCCTGTTTTTTGTATGGCCATCACATAAAAAAAGCTTTAAATCCTTAGGCTGGGGACATGCAAAATAATTAAAAGTTCTCTAGTGAACTGCACCTTCACTTTCATTTTCCTTTTCAGTCTCTCTATTTTGCCCTGATATCTCTCTGTATCTCACATGACTTTAATACTCAAGATTCAACAAAACTATACTTAAATTGCCTAAATGTTAAAATTAGAACAATAATAAATACACCATTACAATATCTTTATAGAAAAATCCTAATACTGAACATGAGTCATATTTTCCCTTACAAAAATTAACCATGATTTTATTATAGTAAAAAATACAGTAACCATGTTTTTTATTTATTTATTTATTAATTATTTTTACTACAAATTCCATGTTTAAACTATGGTTAGTGTAACAAAACCATGGTTAATTTGCGGTTACCATGGTTTAACAATAGTAACCGTTGTCTTTGGATTTATGGTAAAATCATTGTTAATTTTTGCAAGGGTTGTGTTGTTCTCTTACCTAGCTCCCTCTAAACCTATTATAAACAATATGATAATTTGTCTGCTAAATTACTATTGTAACTTTACAATAGATAATAATGTTGTGCTTTAGTATACAGTATTTGAGTGACGAGTAATGGGCTGATACTGCTGAACTAAGTAAACAAAGACAAAACTACAATAGCCTATTTACAGATGAATCTGATTGAAACCGAAGCTTAGCATTGCCACTCACGACTAACTGATTCATGATTTATTACAGATTTATTATCGAATGGCAAATTCGGAAATAATTGCTTTAGTACATTCTGCAGGCAATTACATAATAATAATAATAATAATAATAATAATAATACTGGTTGCAGCCCTGTATAAAAACAAGATGTTCAGATGTTGACAGTTGTTTGAGGTGTTGGTTAATGTTAACTTCACAGATATGAAGTAGTTCCAGGCTTGTTGGCTGCACTACAGCTCAATACGACTCACAAAAAAGAAGCTGATCAAGCAGACTGAATAGTCACAAGCCAATCAGTGAAACACAGGCTGCTCCTAAGCAGAAAGTCATTGAAAATTGTTAAAAACATAGATGTGTGGTAATATTTCAGCGGTTCAGAAGCCAAGCGGACTATTTTAAGCTTCGACTGGTTGTTCCCACCCATTTCACATCAGCTACAGTAAAAGTACTTGATTATATTGTGTTTATATAATTATGTTGCACTTAAGGAAACACTTTGAAACACGGCAGATGAGTATTAAACAGAGCTCAGTATTAAAGACTCCTTCAACATGCGCCCAGACATGCAAAAACAAGCATGTTCAGAAGTGTTTAGATACTGTTACACAGCAGTGTTTTGTAATATTAATCTGCTATCCATCTTACAAGACACATGTGAGAGCCGCTGAGTGCATCATGTGTGCGCTCCAGGTAAGGATTTCAATGCTGTGCTTTGAAGGTGAGCCGGTGTGTTCCAGGTGATTAGCAGTGAAATGAAACACCCCTCCGCTCCGTTTATGATAACAATGCAAGTACAATCAGCGACCCACATTTATATGCACAGTTGTGCACAGCGGTAATCGTTTTAATTATTGCATTTACAAGGACATCCAGGGATGTTCTGTGAAGGGAATGAACCAAAACACCAGGGGACATGTTTGGTCTGTTTTACCCTGTGTTTATCCATCAGTCTTCAGACGAGAAAAACTAGCTGCTCGGAGACATGCACAAACAACTACTTTCTTTTTCAATTACAACTGGCTTTGAGTAAAAGGGTAAACATCTTAAAGAGTCATTTGTAACTTCCAAATAGGCGTTTGATTCGAACGGTGAGATTAATTCCTTCAGGACGGCTTGAGTTGTGTTGGAAAACAACGATACGCAGAACCACCCCAGCGTCCGCTTCAATGACTAATCGGCGCTGTGATCCTGCTTGTGTTGAGTATTGTAGCTTATCGCCGTTTTCCTCTGTTGCTGTTCACAATTAAAATCTGTGTGTGATGTGTTAGGACATCTGAGCGCAGGACTCCGTCGAGAGCTGGGTTTGTGTTGACTTCTGGCCTCTGTGTGAAGTGCTGACTGGACTAAAGCGTTTCAAACGGTTCCTCAGCTCAGGGTTGGAGGCCAATCCGCTGGGCTTTGTAGTTCGCTGGTGAAAAATCACTTTCTATGCAGGAAGGGAATTCAGTGTAATGACCTCGGCTTCTCCTCTAAGCTCCCTTAGTAGCGTGCACGACCTCACCCTCAAAGAGTCGACCATCATCCAGCTCTCACAACACAACACCTAATGTACTTTCTCATCAGATGCTTCTGTCCACACACTAGTGAGGAGAGTGTTCATATTACTAATATTTGATATATCGGTATGATATTATTTACCCTGCATTTGCAGTGCTGGTACAGGTTGGGAATCTACAGTATATTAGTAGGGGCGGCGGAAAAAAACCATACAGCATAGTATCGCAATATTTTTCTGGGGCAATACTGTACCGATACACGGACCCCAAGTATCGATCATTTATTATACCATTTGGTAGAATAATAAAATCAATTTATTCACAGTCCACTAGATACTGGTGTTTTTTTTTTTTTGTTTGTTTGTTTTTTTTTGGTGAGGTCAGCTGGGTCACCTTCAGCATGCAGTAAGTTAGTAAAATAAATATGGCGGCATCGCGGAAAGTTATCAGGAAAGCCCCATCCACGTTTAAACAGGATGTAGGACTATGTTTTATTTATTTTAAACTTAACAGTAATTTACTTTCAAATGCCCCAATTGCTGAAGGGTCTGCACAACTTTTTTGTACAAGTTCAAGTTTCATTGTTCAAAATCCCTGTAGTAGCACAGCAGTGCAGCTGTTTACATTTAATTAAGGTGGACTAGACTGGACCGTAATACAAATAATTGAGTTTGCCAGGTGCATACAACATTTATGACAGGTTTTCATGAAAGTGTTGGTCAGGTTGTCTGCTTGACAATCACATTTTGCACTGCAGCAATAAAATTGAAGTGAGATAAACAAACTGAGAAATGTTTAATTTTAGTTAAAACAGATGTTGCCAAAGTTTTCCTTTGGGGACATAATGGACATAATTTGAAGGTGTAAAAAGGTAATAAATGGCAAAATATTGCAGAATATCACAATATATTTAAAATCGCAATAATATTGTATCGTGACACAAATATCGTGATAATATCGTATCGTGGGGCCTCTGGTGAGTCCCACCCTAGTGGCTCAAATAGCCAAGGCTTTTTTTTTTTTTTTTTTTTTTTATGTACATTGTTTATATGAACTTTATTTACAACTTTTATGAATTTCAAACGTACAAAGTCATTTCCATCTGTGATTGATGATGTAGGAGACCACCTTAAACTCATACACTTATAGTACTCTTCACCACACATCTAGAGTGATCTGTTATCAGCTGTGTCCATGTCCTTATGGCAGAAATGTACAGTTCTAAGATAATACTAATCATGCAGTAACTTAAAGCCATGTGTTCATTTAAGCAAAAACAAAGAACACTTTAAAGCAATGATTTTATAAACTCCCTGATATCACATCCGGTCATGCATACACTATATGGTATTTAGCAAATCTCAGCTGCTTTATTGGTCATATCATCGCTAAATGTAATCATATTATCATTCAGCTCTAATGTGCTAAAATGCATGAAGATTTTGATCTGTAAATCTGTTTTCAAACAATGTTTACAAACAAATCTGATTACATAACTCGCATTGTAATGCATTACCCCCAACACTCTTGGTAACTATAGAACCATTACAAACAAATCTGACCAACTCAAGAACGAATTGTTTGTTGCAAACAGATTTGCAATTGGTTCATTGAATAGAACTGGCTCAGTTGATTTATTCATTCATGAATTGGGCATCGCTGCTCAAACAAACAGATCAGAAAGCGTGCAGGACCAAGTCAACCTGCAAATGGATGTTTATGTGCATTAAACTGAGATTAGTAGTTTAAAAGAAATACTTCAGCACTGAAAATAAATTAACACTTCAACTTTAAAGGGATCCCAGATAGCAAGAGAGCAGGTGAAAACCATTCAATCAATGTTAAAAAAAAAAAAAAGTTGATTTGTCAATGTTAATGACATTGTTATTATCACTTTTGCACCCGCAATTAATGTTGAAATTTCAACAAACCACCATTATTGTGATCAGTGTTTGCTTTAGTTGGACTCTTGCATTTCATTAAGTTAATTATCTTTAAGTGCTTACAATAGTGTTTCAATATAAGCACTCGTGCATTAATAAAGAAAGAGATGTTTTAAAGTTAAGTTGGAGTAGATTGCTATTTGTGATGGGTGTCAAGCTGTACTAAAGTTGAGAGATAATATTAAAAAGTGTTGAAGCTGATCTTTTATGAATTATGTAAATGTTCTGTTTCACAAATACAAAGATAGAAAGATTTAGACATCAACACTCATCATACAAACCTCAAAAATGGTGACAATCATCAAACTAGTTCAGATAAACAGAACAACTGCAATGCATGCTGGGAGTCGCGAATGAGTTTTGTACTATGTTGATACCCAGCATGCATTTCAGCATAAAATTTTCTTTTGTTGCTTGTCACCAGTTTCATTCGCTGATACTTGATGTCTATTTGTATTTTTTGTATTAATGTATTTTATATTTATTTTTGTATTTTCTGTTAATTCATAGAAGAATCATAGCCGTACCACTGCTTTAATCTCACACTGTAGTGTCACACATTATTCAGTAAAAATATTTCTGTGGCTCAGTGGTAGAGCATTGTGTTAGGAACGCAAAAGGTTGTGGGTTCAATTCCCAGGGAACACATATACTGATAAAAAATGTACAGCCTGAATGCACTGTAAGTCGCTTTGGATAAAAGTGTCTGCTAATTTTTTTTTTTTTTTTTTTTTAACATTGATTCATTAGTTGCTTGCTATCAGGGATAGTTCACTCAAAAATGAAAATTTAATCATTTACAGTGGATGCTCCCCATTGACTTACATAGTACGGGGAAAAATACTACGGAAGTTAATGGCTACCAGCAGCTGTGTGGTTACCAACTTTCTTCAACATATCTTCATTTGTGTTCAACAGAAGAAATAAACTCATACAGAAACAACCTGAGTGTGAGTAAATGATGACAGAATTTTCATTTTCGAGTGAACTGTCTGTTTTATAATAATACTAGCCATAACCTTCTCTATTTCTGGCTGTGCTTTTGTTCTGCTTAATGATTATTCAGCAGGTCGTTTATTAATATATGTGAACCTGTATGTTTCTCAAATGCTGTTTCCCCAGCAGGCGTGTGCTCTTCAGTTTTTATCTTCTGTGGACTTGGCTCCTTCACTTCACTAAACTCCTCACTCCAAGTAATTATCTAATAAGCGTCATAAAGGAGCGTAACACTCTAATCTGTTTATAATTAGCATTTGAATGGTTCCGGCACTAACGCTCGACCTTCAGCAACTCTGACCTGCTCATAATTAATAGTAATATCTGATCCTAAGTATGTAAGAAGCTGGCCATGACCAAATGAATGAACCTCAGGTATGGCTAATTTCTGCTGCAATTATCTTTTCATGTTGGGAGATTTAGCAGATTATCTGCACGATTTCACACCATTTTATGCAGTTCTGTAATTACAGAATCAGGTCTAAACGGCGGCTCAGCTCATGCAGAGAGCTTCGTGTCGGTGTGGGCCGTAAGTGCCGATTCATTGTGTTCTGTGTTCATTGACATGATGTTACAGTGTGCATGAATTAGCATGAAATTAGGTACTGTTGAACTTTGTGTGATCCAGACAAGCAGTTTAATTACTGTCTCAGAGTCTCAGCATCATCAGATATGACTCAGGCGAGCGATGACACAAAAGCAAATGATTATCTTAAGAAGGCTGGTTGGAGAAAGACACACTTTTTACAGATGGAGGGCATATATCTGAGCATCACATAGAGCAGTCGGTGAAGTAGGTTTAGGTTTATAGCAGTCACAGGCCTTTTATAGAAAATCGCAAAAAACACAAATTAAAAATTTGTAACATTTACAGTATGTTTGAGACCACGAAAATGGTTCTATTTTGCATATAAACATTCTCTAGCCTGAAACCTAAAAATTGTATGTATAGTTGAACTCAAAAGTCTGCAAACACCTGCATAAGACGGATCATATATAATGCATGTTATTGTTTATTTAGTACTGACCTGAAGAAGATATTTCACATAAAAGACGTTTACATATAGTCCACAAGAGAAAATAATAGCTGAATTTATAAAAACGACCCCGTTCAAAAGTTTACATCCCCTTGAATCTTAATACTGTGTTGTTACCTGAATGATCCACAGCTTATTTTTGTTTTTTTTGTTTAGTGATAGTTGTTCATGAGTCCCTTGTTTGTCCTGAACAGTTAAACTGCCTGCTGTTTTTCAGAAAAAAAATCCTTTGGCTCCCACAAATTCTTTGGTTTTCCAGCATTTTTTGTGTATTTGAACCCTTTCCAACAATGACTTTATGATTTTGAGATCCATCTTTTCACACCGAGGACAACTGAGAACTCATATGCAGCTATTACAGAAGGTTCAAACACTCACTGATGCTCCAGAAGGAAAGGAAAAGCGTATATTGTGTGTGTGTGTATATATATATATATATATATATATATGTAAAAATGTCCAGTGTATATAAAGAACAAGCAATAGTTAATTTATTAGACTTTATTCACTAGTCTACTAAAAAAAAAGTCCTTCAGAATGTCTCATAAATGTATTCAGACTGTAGATGAGTCATATTTTGTAAATAGCACTTCCAAATGGAATTTTTGTCAATTTGCACATTGTCAAATATGCATCAATATGGCTTGAAGGATTATAGATTGAAGAAACCCTCCACCACAAGCCCCCTTTTGATCTCTGTATTACTTTATTAGTATAATCCTATATGAACCTCTTCACTTCCATTTCAGACCAGTGGATTCATTTCAATAACTGTAATCTATCCACACCAATCGTTTCTTTCCTCTCTCATTCTGTAGACGCCGGGGTGGCAGTGCTTCCTCAATCGCCTCCCTCCAAATGCAACTTTTCAAAATCATTTTTTCATTTTTCCTTTACACATTCATCTTGTTGCATCCTATTTTCTACCCAGTGCTTCTTCCTCTTTGGCCGTATTCAAATAAACGGCGAGACCTTTTCACATACATGAGGGCGTAATGGGGAGCTTAGCAGAACTTCCACCTGATTACCAATGCAAATATTAACAAGTCAAGTTCAGTGTGTGGCGACAGATTAGAGTTTATCCCTCATGCACACCACTCGATTCTTTACGCTCCGGAAACATTTTTGCTTATCAGCGCAAGGCAACGATCAACACTTCACGTCCCCGGTCCCTCAGAGACTTCAAGAGGGCCGTCATCAACATTCAGAGCCCAAACTTCCCCGTTTCTGAATTCTTACGCCTAAATCCGTATATTAGACATCATAATTGCTGTAAGCCTTGCCATCAAATAGGGAATTACAAAGAACTTGTGAATGCTCCTTCACATTACAAATAACACATGACACGCCATTGTTTTAGTAATGAAATGCAGCGCTACACGGATCTAGTCATGTGTTTAAAGGGACGCAGCAATATTATCTTTGTGCAGCAGAATCTGTGAGGACAGATCTGTATTCATAAGGGTTTTATATTTCGTAGCGAGTGCAGAACGCTTATTTTCCAGCTGATTCATTGCTCATTTCTTCTGTTGTGGTCTGTTTTACCTCCACTATTCAGTTCAGAAAGACTTCCTACCAAGTCTTTGTTATTTCATGACAATGTTATGCATTTATTTTGATTACTTAAAGATGGTATTTAATTTATGGCCTGATGTCAACATTACATGTATGGAACCTTCCTAAAATACAGTTCAATTTGGTGTTCCATCACTTTAAAAAGTATTATTTGTACAAACTGCATTTATTATTTATTTGTTGTTGTTGTTGTTTCTTTTTTTTAATAATGAAAACTATTATGTAACAATAAATTAATAAATAACTAAATAAATTAATAATCTTAAATTATCTATAAAATAGTTCATGTTAAATCATATTTTAACAAGCTGTTTGTGTTTCTGTGTGTATGTGTTGCTTCTTATTTTATGCGGCAAATCTACCCAGAAGTTAGCTAAATCTGACTAAACCTCCTTTTGGGGACATCCTCATTTGTAAAAAAGAAAACATAATAAATTAAAAAAAAAACATGCACGCACGCACGCACGCACACACACACACACTTGTTTCGCTATCTTTGTGGGGATTTCCATAGGCATAATGGTTTTTCTACTGTACAGACTGTATATTCTATTGCCCTACACCAACCCTACACCTAAACTTAGCCCTCACAGGAGACTTTCTGCATTTTTACTTTCTCAAAAAAAACTCATTCTGTATGATTTATAAGCTTTTGTACCCCTGGGGACTTCAATTTAGGTCCCCACCATGACACGAGTCCCCATGAGTCTGTGTGTATTCAGGTTTAAGTCCCCACCAGAATATATAAACCAAACCACACACACACACACACACACACACACACACACACACACAATGAAGTAAATCAACATACAAAAAAATAAAATAAATAAATGTTCAACTAGTTGGCAGAATTTCTCACTTGATGTAATAAAACTAAAGCTCAAATAATAATAATAATAATAATAATAATAATAATAATAATAATAATAAAAAGGATTCAAAATATTAATAAAAACTGTAAATTGCAAATTGTATCTAAAATAACACTGGCGGTTAGGGTTTGGTTATA
>CM077226.1:1668732-1748479 GCA_039654775.1 Spinibarbus caldwelli | reverse complement strand
GACAAACATCCAGACAGACTCAGCTCAGCCGAGGCTCTGTTAGTGCAAGCATTCACATAGCATGACACATTGATCCATGATTGCATGGGAACAGAGTCTGTATATTTCAATAGCATGAAGAAAACTAGATTTTTAAATATGCAAGAATATAGTGTTTATTGTATCCCGGTGTAAAACTCACCATCAGTGCTGTAGGCGGCTTTGTTGTGCAGTTATTGTGTGATTGCTTGGTGTTTTCTTCCTGTCTGGTGTGAAAAGAGTCTTACACCTTACGTCTCTGTGATCTTCTGGTCTTTAGATGTGGCTTGGGTATTTATTTTTTATTTTTTTCACCTGTTTTAAGGTGCATCAGATGAAAATGCTGCATCTGATCACTTAAAATAGCAGTCTCTGATGATCTGAGGAATCATTCACATCTGCAGCACATAATCTGAACTGAACTGTAACCCTGTAAAACATGATAAATAATAGTCTGGAAAAAGTGAGCATGTGTGTGTTTTTGTTGAGTATCTTTATGCATCAGGCTTTTATGGCTCATACAGTCTGATATTGTGAGAATATGCTCAGTTTTATTCAGAGACTTAAACTGAGCAAAAATATGAATTTGCTGCAGATGCTGATATTTATTTGATGCAATTGTGATACTTGTAATGTAAATAAGTGATATCTTTATAACAGCACAGCAGATACTGACATAAAATGAGAAAAATATCAGTCATCACTCTATATCTGTAATAACATGTTTTAGTACATTTACATTTATGCATTTAGCAGACGCTTTTATCCAAAGCGACTTACATTGCACTCTAGTTACAGTTTTTACATTTTATCAGCTCTTGCTTTCCCTGGGAATCGAACCCATGATCTTGGTGTTGCAGCTGAAGCTGGACGTCTGTACAATTACAAAATTATAATTTAGAGGCCTTACAAATGTGCATATCAAATAATTTCCACTAGGTTTTGTAGGATTAATACTTTGTTTTACAGGTTTGTTAACAGTACCATATGTGCAGTAATGATAGTTATGCTTGCAATAGCATTTATTAGAAACAGTCACACTCCATATGTTTAATAGATATAGGTACTATTTATTGATTACACCTACACGTTCAGGTCATTACGAACATTTCTCCAAATGTCTTTAGAGCTTTTGTTTGCATTCTGTGCTCGACGTTGATGTGGAAGTTTCACAGACGCAGAGATGGAAACTGGCCATGTGTATTGTTGGTTTCCTAGTTTTCTGTTTGAGTTGTTGTGTCAAATTGGGGTTCCAGTGTAAACGAGTGTTCAGAAAAGAAAAGCCACGGCGCATTCCTGTGCACTCACAAACACAATAGCCTAATCTGCACTAAGACAAGGAGAGCAGACGCCGAGAGCTTATGCATTCAAAGTTTGCGGCTGTGAGATTAAAAATTTCCTTTCCAGAGTATCATTGCAAAGTTGTGCACAAAGCGTACACATCCGTTTCAAGCAAATCCAGTCAGTCAGTGCTATTGGAGCGTTTCTTCGGCCTACTCCGCTTTCCAAAGCATTAGTCCTGCACGCTGAAACGCAGCCGAACACAATGACTCTCAAACTCGTCTACTTTCTCTCCTCCTCTGTATTTACTGCACCGACTAAATCATGTGGTCAAGGTTGTGTGAAGCCAGACTATAATGAGATCATTTCCCATTCTCTTTCTCTTGCCTATCAAACTTCATACAAATAGCTTGACTTTCCGTATCCTGAAAGTTTGGATAAAGAAGTTGACAAAGCAACACTCCTTGCCTGCTACATAATATATGGCTTTTAGCATGAGGGACCGTAAACTCCATTTCCGTCGAGGATAATAACATTAACTCCAGCAGGCCGAGAAACCGCTGGAATGGGTGCATATAAACAATTCGACAGAACTTCAGTTTAGGATTCGGCCCAGTGTGTGTCTACAGTTTCTGTGAGAGGAAAAAATGCAATAGAAAAATATGAACACTGGTGTAAGAGGAAATGTTCATGCCAAGACAGTTATTAATAAACCTTGATGTGAATTTAAATAAATGTGTAAAAAGAAATTACTTTTCCCTCAATTTCTTCAAAAAAACAAAAAAAACAAAGTCTGGTTACAGAAAAAGCGTGAATGTGAAGCTCATATTTTTTACTCACATGAATTATTCAGCAAAAAATTGGTTTATTATTTGAGCTTTAAAGTGGTCTGTTTTTAAGGTGGGTCTGCTTTTCTAAGTGGATGTGTTATTAATTACACCGCCCTGCATCATATTTACTGAATAAAATCTAACACTCGTTTCTTACTAATTTTGGGTTGCTGATTCCAAATATAGTGCCTGTTTTGCTTTCTTACGTCACACTTTGATGCATTTTGTAGCTTTTTTGCTTTCAACAACCATTAGTAAGATGAAGAAGTCTTATTATCCCTTAATTGCCAGAAAACACCACAAAGATATGATTTCTGTCTTCATCTGAGCCAGATTGCAACTATTTGTTGATTTCTCAGCCTGTTTTCACATGTATGAATAATTCAGAAGACATTATTTTATCCTTTATTCCACTTTTTACACTTCTTTACAGTTCAAAATTTTGTATTAAAGATGATACTATATATATATATATATATATATATATATATAATTTTTTTTCATTAAAAAAACATTTAATTTCATTATTTTCTTCTTTCTTTCTTTCTTTCCTTCTTTCTTTCTTTCTTTCTTTCTTTATCTTTTTATGTTGTATTTATTTAGTTATTTTTTATTTTTTGCACTTAGCATCGTAAAATTAGACAACATAGGCCTTTTTTTTTTTTTTTTTTTTGCAAATAACCAGATTTGTTTTCAAGATGCACAGCTGTGTAAAGACAGCTAATAGAGTTGCTCCATGCAAATGCTTTATACTACCATTTTTTGGTTTTGTTGCATGTAACAAGCTAGGTTAGATGAGTTATATGTGGCTTAATAAATAGTCTTGTGGTTTATACTTTTTTAATTAATTAATTTATTTATTTATTTTTCAAATATTTCTGTATTTTAATATTTACCACGTGCCAGTTTCATAAAATGCTTAGGCTAGTCTTACAAGTCATCTTTTCTTTTCTTTTCCTTTTTTTTTTTTTTTTTTTTCTCTTCAAGACTGTACATAACTTTAAGAGGCCAGTTACACGGAAACATAGATTAGTCTATTTTGAATCCTAAAAGTAAGATTTGAATAACTGCTAGTTGGTCAGACTAGTTCTGAAGTCACAGTCTTAACATAGTGACTAAGTTAATGCATCCGGCCCCTGGTCCTGTGCACTTTCACTGTAAATACTTTACTATAACTGTAGTTAATTAATTAGACTTAGGAACCATTCAAAACACTGCCTCAAATGCAGTTAATTATCAAGTTAGCCTGGCGCATTCCTTTTAAGATGCATCGGAACATTATTGTCTGGTTATTATTGACTATGTGAATGGTGTGGATGCTTGAGTACTCACAAACACATCTGGTTTAGTGTAAGTACGCATACAGTTTGTCTCCTGCATTGGCGTTTATGACCTCGACGAGATGAATGGGTTTGAAGCGCAGTGCGTCACGTGACTTGAAAACACAAAACCGGCCTTCCATAAGGTCTACATAAAATTTTAAATGACCTATTCATAAAACACAACACACAAATCACTAAACACAGGTACGCCTCGATCGCACACACTCCATAATCCACCGCATTAAAGGACGGCAGCGATGCCTTTCATTTACTGAAGGGTCTCGTGAGCCGCCCAGGGTCAAGCTGATGACCGCACATGCTCAGTATTAATTCCCGCTCGCGTCTGCTTTGTCTTCTCCAGCTCGCTGAGCAAGTTCATTTCATCTGATGAGTTCAGGCGGGGGTCAGGACGGTCCTCAGGAACACGGCCGAAGCTGATTGAAAAAGCGCCGCAATTAGACTGCGCTACAAAGCCAGAACGTTTTTATTCTGCCCGGTTTCGAGCAATGCTTCAGAAGTATTCTGGCGTTGTCTCAAAGAACGCTAGAACAGCTTCTTGTTCGCTTCGTCTCTGAAAGCAATCAAAACGGACAGGTAGCGGGATTTTCGCTGTTTGGTTGCGTTCCAGGGAATGAGAACGAAGCAATTTGCTTTTGTCTGTGCGTTCGGGACGATCCAGTCAGTAGCCTGGCACGCTTAGCGTTTAGTATCGTCACTTCTAAATCAAAGGAAAACAAAAACTATTTTTGATTTCTGCACGGTCGGCCATCTGTTACTATACATCTAAATTTCACAATCCAATTCTCAGAAGCGTTCACTTGAGCCGGTTTTCCTCCACACCTCCTCCTCCTCAGTGAATCATGAAAATGTGCTCGACTGATGACTGCCTCTCCGGCGTCGTGTGAAGAAGCACAGGGCTTCATCAAAATGCTCAATCGAAGGTAATTTAAAGTCAGCGCCACAAACGGCTGTTTAAGGTGAGCTCTGTTACACGACTGAGCTAAGCTTGGGAAGAGATGACAGGAGGCGTTTTACCATTTAAAAGGATAGCGAAATAGATTTCGCACCCCAACAATACTGTAAATATAACTGGCCGTGCATTTGGACGGCTGCCATGAGAAGGATGTGACTTTCAAGTAGCTGTGCATTAATAAATCACAGGCCTTTCAATGAGCCCAAACTGCTGCTTTCTCCTCATATGGGCCACATTCCTTGCATTCGGGCCACTGGCATCTTATCAAATGAAAGTTGGTCTGAAAATACAACATTATGCATTGCATTAAGGGGAGAGAAATAATTGAAACGCTAACTGTGATGAGTAGTTTGTTATAAAGCACGTGTATGGTGGAGATGCAGACATTGTGTGAATTCATTTTGTGTTGCAGAATGTCTTGCAAAGGCATGTTGTGAGCATGCCGTTATTTAATTCTGAGTGGATTGTAAATTTGCATTTATTAAATTTGATCCGATGCAATTTACAATGCATTTTATCAGGATGCTTTCCCTGGAAGTCAAACCCATGACCTTGACGCTGTTGCAAACACTGTGCTTGCATGTTTTATCACACTTCTATGTTATTGCTAGATATTCTGGGTTGTTTCTTACTAGTCCAGTCAAGTCTCTAGATGTGTTTGGGTCCCTAATTCATAAAACGTCAATTCAAGTTTTACTATCCACTAGGTGAAAGTTGAAAGTATTTAACTAAAAAAAAACAAAAAACAAAAAAAAAAAACTGAAACACACACACACACACATACACACACACACACATATATATATATATATATACACACACATATATATATATATATAAGTATTTATCTAAAAAAAAAAAAAAAAACTGAAACACACACATACACACACACACACACACATATATATATATATATATATATATATATATATATATATATATATATATATATATATATATAGTTAAAATTTCAAATAAAAACTAAAATAATAAAACTGTTATCATTAAAATTAAAATGAAACTGGAACATAAAAAGAAAAAATAATAAAATAAAAACAAAGTTAAACAAAAATGATTCAAAATATTAACTAAAACTATAATTGTATATGAGTGAGATATATAATGCACAAGTTATAATGCAAGCTTATGTAATGTTTTTTGCAAAATAATATTTAAATGCATGCATTTCCACCATTATTAACATTGCAAATTTAGCAAAGATTTTATATATTTTATGAATAACCATATCAATGATACTAAAATAGCACTGATTGAAAAACACAACTTATTGTTTCAGGTGCATTTACTTAATTGTCTCATTTTCTTTCTTTTTTTCTTTTTTTTCTAAGGAGTCATTCATGATTGTAGCACAACTCTCATGCGTCAGACAGCAGTATTGATTTCTGTCTTAGCAAGTGCGTCTAAATAGCTCATCATTCTGTAAGGCTTTGATACAGTAGATAGATTATGTGTGTCATATGCAGGCCTTTAATGCCGGCTGTATTAACCTCGTCTAATGCATTAGCATTTTTACAGACTCGACCAGCAGATAATATTGAGTCCTCTCTCGGCCGCTCATGTGGATTATCATGGACTTTACCCACTCTGCTCCGGGCCTGTCTCGCTTTAAACAGAAAGTCAGACAAAGAGAGCGCTCTATTCCTCTGAAGTCAGTTCATCTCCATCCAGCCAAAGACCCTGGGCTTCTGTCTATCGAACAAAACTCAGCAAATTGGTTCCTGAGGTTCATATCTTTCTCAGCTCCCTCACCTGGGACAAGAGGAGGAATTGCCTCGTAGGCTCCAACCGCAAGCCCAACTTTCTTTCTCTTCTTTCTTCTCTGATCCTGGTGCTACTTGAGTGGCATTTCCATCGGCATTGTCAAACACGGTTTGCTCTGGCTCATGCATTTTTTAAGTTGACGCAAACCCTTGCCCTCCACCGAGCCCCAGTCTGTTTATCAGAGCTTTGGAGTGAGTTGTGGACCTGTTCGCTAGAGGCCAGCGCCGGCCTATTTGTAAACAAGTGGAGGACGACAGCCACACATTAGTGTCACCTCGCTGTAAATCCAGCGGTAGGAAATGCCAAGACGCCGCTGCGTGATGCAGTAACACTGGGATCAATAATTCATCAGCGCTTGCTCGCTCGATCCGAGACGTTTCGTTAAGGCGATCGGCGAAAAAGCCACGGTTCGCTGTAGGATCCACGCTCGGGAAATGCCAAGTGTTAGATCATGCCTCCGTGCCAGATAATTAAGATCCAGCCCTGGACGCCAGATCCCGTCAGAAAACATCCGTTTTGTCAAGTAACAGAACAACTCGTCAGTAAAGTAGTCTAATACCCAAAACCTGTTAACAGCAAGTCTTGTCTGGTACCCAAAATACCCAAAACTCTGTTAACAGTCTTCTATCTGCCAAGAAGTTGACTGAGTAAAGCCAGAGAAGAGCAGAAGCAGGAGACGAAGTGATGATGATGAAAAAGGAGCAGAGTTTATTAACTAGTCTTAGTTGTGTGTCTCAATGTTTAGACTTCATCTGACCAGCACAAATTCAACAAATATTGTAAAATAAATAAATAAATAAATAAATAAAAATAAAAAAACAATAATAAAAATACATAAATATTAGTATTGTATTATAAAAAAATAAAAAATAAATAATAATAATAATAATAATAATTATAATAATAATAATAATAATAATAATTTTAAATTATTAGTATTATTGTTTATTATTATTATTATTATTATTATTATTATTATTATTATATGAACATTGTTATGAAATAGTTTACAAGTCAGTAGTATTCTAGTGATATTTCTTTATTGATTTGTATTATTTGTTTATAAATAAATAAATAACCCACACATTCAACATGTATTGTTATATCAAAACTGATTCACAACAACATCCCATAAACCTTTCTTTCCATAAGCATTCCCTCGTATCTCTTATTCATGAAGACAAACAGCTCTTGAAACACATAGTCGTAAGACTAAACAACAATGGAAAAATAACAATATAAAAAAAAAAAAAAACAACAACAATATAATATAATATACATGACTAATCAATTAATGAATCAGTGAAATGGGTATAATGATTATTATAAATGATTATATTATTCAATTGAATAATAAAATGATTAAATGATATAATAATATAATAATATAATAATGAATAATTATAAATGACTGAAGAAAAAAGAAGGAAAGTAAATCACAACACATGTATGATTGCTCTCTTCAAGCAAAACACACACAGTTTGCATTTGAGGATCCTCAGATGCTTGACAGGAGAGGCGTCAGCGGCGTTTTACACCGAAGGACTCTCCACAAAGCCTCGTACAAACACCTACAGTTTGTTTTCATCACTTATTTATCGGCAGACTTGTGTTTTTTGCTATTTTCCGCGCTCTCAGGACGACTCGGCCTTGTCTGTAATCCTTTCACCTTCCAAGCCGATCCGGCAGGGCCTTTCCTCCTGCTCCAGCTGTGTATGGCAGGAAAATGGATTTCTATTTATGGGTCTGTATCGCTGATCGTAGCTCATAGCTTCCTTTCAGGGCCGCAGTCGACGTCGCAGGCTGAGCCCAGAGAAGGGCTGATGGCCTCCAATCTGCCAGCACCATGACGGCTGTTTTGCTGATACTATCAAGTAAATTCTATCACTGTCACTGTTGATTTCTTATCCCGCTGCTCTGTGCTTGTCACTTGCCCTTCCCCGGCCCGCGCTACGCCTTAGCAATGGCCTGGAGTGGCCTTATCACGCGTTTCATCCTTTAAAACATGCCGGCTAATACAGCAGGTTGGAATAGGATATTTCAAAACATTTCTGTTTAAAAAATACCTTTTTCAATGTACTGTGATGACGCATTTACACAGTTATTACCATCGTAAACCTAGCAAAATTTTATTTTATTTATTTATTTTTTTTCCAGTTTTGCATTTTATTACCTTGGCATTAAATTACAGACAACTAGTTAACACTGTCGCGCAGGAGGGAGTGATAGCAAATTTAACTTCTTTCTCTCTTCTGACTCAATCCATATTTGTTTCCATCTTTTGTAAAGTCGTAAAAACACTATCAATCTTTTTTTTTTCCCTTTGCCATTGGAGCAAATAAGAAGACATAACTTTTATTGTATTTTGTGTTCATGAACATAGAAGTATGCCCAAATAAGATGATTTATGGATGTGAAAAGCAAAAAAAAAAAAAAAAAAAAAAAAAAAAAACTAATAGTAAATTTAAATAAATATTAGTATTGTAATTGTACTGTTGTTATATAATAATAATAATAATAATAATAATAATAATAATATTTTTTTCATTATTATTATTTATTATTATTATTATTATTATTATTATTATTAAACAAAAATTGTTATGAACTAAAAAAATCAGTAGTATTCTAGTGATATTTCTTTATTGATTGGTATTATTTGTGTATAAAAAATAAAATAAAAGTAAATAAATATTTATCCAGTTTGTTATTATTATTATTATTATTATTATTATTATTATTAAATAACACAAGTAATAGTTTAGATTAGGGAACATTATGCACAATTAACCAACCACTTATTAGCATTTATATTACTGGTATATGCATACTGGCTGTTTATTAGTACTCATATTAATGTATGACCATATTCTAGATCACTTAACCTTACCCAACAACTTAACATAACTACTACAACAAGTACCTTACTTACTATCAATAAAAAGCAATTTAGGAGTTTATTAAGGGAAAACTCTTAATTAATAGTGATTATGTTTTCCCTTATCTAAAGTGTTACCATGATGTACATACTATTTCATTGCTGGTAAATAAATAAATAAATAAATAAATAAAATGTTATATATATATATATATATATATATATGGCCAGACCATTGGCGGGTGTGGTGAAATGCTAGTTTTAGGCCTTGTATAAGAATTATACATTTAAAAAAAGTGAAAGGCAAATAAAAGACACACTTTCCCTTATGCATTCATATAAATTTGAACCTAAAACCGTGATCGTGTTGTTTGAAATGCGTTTCCATACACCAAAAACAGCACTTTTATCGCGCATGACACATCAACAATATCATTTCGCACACTCTTCAAACAAAACTCCGCCGACAACAGCGGCGAGAAAGCGAGATGGCAAAACAAACGTGTAGTTATCCCAATATCACAGGCGAGCGGAGATGACAGATACCTTATTGTCTGAAGCTGCTGGCGTTCGCCGCGAGTCGAAATCGGCGAGCGCTCGCGCACCTGTAAAAGAGCGCAGTTGAAAGAGATTATTGCCTTCAAATCTCCCTCACTTTCATTAAGTGTTCAAGCTGACAGCAGCAGGGTTTGTAAACAGCACTGTTGGCTCAGTGGCTAGAGATAAAGAAGCCTGAGTCTGCGTCTGACGAGATGTGCACACAGATTCTCTACAGTTGGCAAAGCCTATAAAAGCCACGGTGGGATTAAAGGAGAAGAGAGGGCTACATCGGAAGTGACTGCTGTACGACTCGAGAGCACAGCGAGATGAAGAAATGTTTGGCGAGCGCTTAGACCCAAATTTAACAGAGCTGTCATCGTGCTCATATTTAATAAAAGCGCTCGGCCCAGGGTAGTTTAACTGAACAACTCAGAGGAGAAGTCAATTACGCTGGGCTCAATTAATGTTTTATGATGGCGTATTCCTTTATCTCTGGGCGAAGCACAAGACGAGTGTTTTTTTATTATTATTTATTTATTTTTATTTTTTTATTACAGTTGTAGTACACAAGTTCAGTGGTTCTTCTACATGAATAATAATTATAGTTCACTTTCATTATGTACTTATAACTTGGTAATTACAGTGTAATAATGCAGTTATTACATGGTAATAGAGAAGAAACTAATAAAGCGGTCCTCATGTGTCTGCTGGAGGAGGCGACTAATCCCTGTTTACCAGCTGGCTCTGACTCTGACCAAACATGGACATCCTGTGAGCGCAGGAAATGATGCGGCACACCTGCTTTCCATGGAGACAGCTGATTGGTGCGCGGCGTGTGTTATGTTAATCTGCCAAGAAAGAGAATGCTCTGTGAGGAACCTGCTCTGAAAACAGACGAGACAAATGCGGTTGTTATGGGATTTAAATCAGGCAGGAAGCATTTTATTAGATTTATGTGTTAATTTATTGACCTGAACCATTTTCTGCATTAAAACATCATGTAAACTGTTGTATATTTTAAGTTTGTGTAAATTAATTATGAAATAATGGTTCTTTGGAGAAACGCTTTACAAAACAAATAATACACAGATAAATAAATTTTACATCTGAAAACCATTTTAAAATTTAAATGGCCATCAGGAATGTCTTGTTAGATGAATGAATAGATAGATAGATAGATAGATAGATAGATAGATAGATAGATAGATAGATAGATAGATAGATAGATAGATAGATAGATAAATAATTAAATAGATATGTATATAGATAGATAAATAGCTTATTAAACATAAATTGTACAGTTTGTGTAAATTGGGAATGGAATTGCAATAAAACATGCTTTAAAATAAGAATTGACAACCATCAAGAATGTTTTATTAGATTTATGTGAGCAACGAATGAATGAATGAATGAATGAATGAATGAATGAATGAATGAATGAATGAATGACTGATTGAATGAATACATAAAATGGCCTTGTTTATGAAATTCAAGTAGAACTGAACATTGTAAATAGTGTCTATTTATGCGTAAATTGTGAAGTTTGTGTAAATGAATTAGGAATTTAATGACAATTTTTTTAAACAACTATATAAAAATATTATTATTTCTAAAAAATAATAAAATAAATAAATGCTGCAAATAGCAACAAATTATCAAATATTAACATTTCACAATTTCAAATTATTATGCTGCTTGATGATTTGCATTGAAGGCATCACTTTTGTTTCATTTTTAGTTGTCAGGTTGATATCTCTTAACAGAAGCTGTGTGAGCGTTCTTTGATAATGTGCATTGTTTTGGTGTTTGTTATTTACTCGTGTGTAATGTGGCGGAGCTGGAACACAGTGAGTCTCAAAGTGAAACCCGACTCTGCTCTACACAAACCATCACACAAGCATCACGACCAACGGCACGCAGTGTTCTGCTTGGCAGAGATCAAATATTAACGAATGCTGTTGTTTTAATGACTTGGCTTTTGAGATCCTGATAACGTTTGCCCGGATGAGGCACAATAACTAAAAACGCACAATCCGAATCTGTGAGCGACTCCGGCTGAAATCCTACCTGGAAGGTGCCCTGATCGCCTGCGGACGAACGCTGAATCTATTTCCAGAGCCAGCAGCTCTTCCTATCTTCCCGTTTCAACAGCCGCGCCGTATTCATTTCAGTGCTGTAAATGAAACCCAATTTGGTTCTATCAATATTAATGCTGTCAGATGACGTCGAATGAACGAACGAAGACCTTGGCAGAACAGAGGAAAGATCAGTAAATAAAGGATCAGAGGCACTTTTGCTAGAGAGGCTTTGGAGGCCGTATTGTTATCATGCCAACTGTTTTAACACAGTCAATGGCATTGATTCCACAGACGCAGCTATAGCTCATGATTCCTGGCCTTGTTCATTTATTACAGCCCCATGCGCTCTTCCGCCGGGCTCAGGATTAAGCTCTGGACGTCTGATAGAGCGAGTGTAAGAGTACAGCTGCCTGCTTTCTGATAAAGGCCGCTTGTTTCACACGCTGACGTTGATTTGTTGGGTATCGTGTTAAAGGATGTTAATAGTCCACTGGGTTCTACGGGCACTCGTGTGTTTTTAACGCTCGCCAAAGACCGGAGTTAAATGAAACTGGTCTCCTGAGGATGGGCTGTATTTCTGCTGGGGGTCTTTATTAGAGCACAGGCACATTTCTGTGGTTGGACGTCTGTTTCTGTCAATCCAGCAGAGAAGTGTGACGGATGTTCGCTTGATCACATCTCACTGCATGTGCATGAGAAACCAACCCAAGTGCATTCGCAAATTTTAGATTTCATTATTTTTATTTGCGAGAATTATTATTATTATTATTATTATTATTATTATTATTATTATTATTATTATTAATTTATTTTTAAAGTTGTAAGTAAAATAAAGATTATTGGAGTGTGTTTTACAAGAAAATACTATTTAAGTCTTCTACTTGTATAATTCTACTTGTATAACCTGCATGTTTAATTCAATTTTTATTTTATTTATTCATTTTTTATTATTATTATTATTTGTGAAATTCTCAAGAAATTTCTGAAAAATTGAAATTCTTTTCAGAATGACCCCTACCATTTTAAAATGATTGTATTTTTATTGTTGTTGTTGCTGTTGTTGTTGTTATTATGGACAATACATTTTGTAGGCTTTTTCTCCCCCAGACATATCAAATGCTGTGCTCCAGTAGTGGTTTAGTTTTACTATAGTACAACTGACTTTTCATGTAAGTCAAATATAAGCCATTATTGTGACTATTTATAAAGCTCACCATATATATATATATATATATATATATATATATATATATATATATATATATATATATATATATATATATATATATATATTCCATGTTATACAGTACAATCACAGTAGATTTAAAGACAAATGCACTGTAAAATTACTTTTTAAAGAATAAAGCAAAAGATTATTGTAGCACATTTGACAAGAAAATAATATATTCAGTCTTTCTACTTCAGATATTTCATGATTAATTCAGTGTTACTGGCCATTTCTTTGTATATATTTGTGCAATTTATAAGACATTTCTAAGTGAAAATTGTAAGTAAATTGTAAGTAAATATTACTTTCACATTTTCATATTCAATCTCTCACTAACACTAATGTTATCTTTAAAGGGGATTTAGACCATCTTTCTGTGTAAAATACTTTCTCTCATGCTCAGATTTTGGTTTTATTTAGGTTTATTAGTGATGTTAAATAATATTTTTGACTTGAATAAAACCCTTTCTTTTCTTTTCTATTTATTTATTTATTTATTTATTTATTTATTTTTTATCGGAGTTATGTATTATAGACTCATAGCACTTTACAATAATGTTCATTAGTTAACTACGTTAGTTTAACATGAACTAAGAATTAACAATACTTTTACAGCATTTAATAATCTTAGTTAATGTTAATTTCAGCATTTACTAATGCATTATTTAAAATCACAAGATTCTGCAGAAAAAAAGTAAAAAAAAAAATATATATATATATATATATATATATATATATATATATTTTTTTTTTTTATTTTTTATTTTTTTTTTACTTTTTGTCTTGTAAAATAATGCATTAGTAAATCCTGAAATTAACATTAACTAAGATTATTAAATGCTGTAAAATTGTTAATTCTTATATATATATATATATATATATATATATATATATATATATATATATATATATATATATATATGACCTTATAATACTTTCATAGATCTGACAAATCCCTGCTATTATATTAACAACACTAGGAATTTAATTAAGAAATGACTCATATCTGCTTAGTTCATACATATTGCCTTAATACAAATATAAAAAAGTTGTAGTCATTTATTATTATTATCTCTCTCTCTTTTTTTTGTGAAGAGATGTGAAGTGGTCCAGTAATTGTAGCACACCTTTGCAGTATTTTGACTATTTATATATACAATACTGTACAATCACAGTAGATCAAAAGACAAATTTAGCACATTTACTCTGAGTGAAATTCTTCTCAACATACAGAAAGAAGCCACATATATATCCACTGAAATCTGCCTTTCTCTCTTCTCTCAATAATAGCATATCCATCAGAGATGACTGGATCAATAATTGTGTTTTGACCCGGGTCGTATTCGAGATGGCATGTCATCAGTGACAGACAAATATCATAATAGGCAAACTGTACGAGAGCCTGGACTCTATTGATCCGCTGTGAGTTAAAGCTACACGAGATCTCAGAGCCTGAGGCAAACACCTCCTTTTGTTTATCATCTCCAAATACATCGGAAAACCCAGGAATGCCACATTAGGAGCTTTTCACAGCGTTTTTGGGCAAATGAAAAGCAAGGCCTGTGAAAATCCATCAGTCCGCTTCTGTCGTTCAGCTCGTATGCATGGCACAGCACAAGCACTGGCGTTCTGTAGGATGATGTTTGAAACACCACGTTTGGCTGATGGATTGTGTGTACATACAAGTACTCTGGGGCTATTTGATTAACAGATAATTGCCTTTTAGATTTAAATGATACTGCCAATATGTTTAGCGTAAGTAGGAATGATGGGGCTCGCTGAAATCATTATCCCCAGGTGTGTTATTAGTGGAAGGTTAATGTCTTGTGATTCACGTGTACAACAATTTGTAACCGTTTTGGCTTACATGACTAACATGCAGCATGTGCTCGACTGTATGGCAGCGGCTCTTCAAAAGTCTTCATTCACCCTTACATGAATTATGGCTTAAAACAATAAATCAGAGCAGAAAGTCTTGTACATGTAAAAATCATGGCATTAAATGTTGTATGCACTGCATTTTTTTTTCCCCCAATATAAATAAATAAACATCCTTAAATCAAAATAAATTTACTTGAGATGCAAAATGAAGATATGACGTCTTGTTTTATGAGAAACATAACAAATTAAGTGAATTTATGCTTAAAACAATAACAAATATCTGTCAGTGGGGAATGAAAACTTGTTTCACCTTTGAATTAAGTTGATTTTATGAGTCCATTGGCAGATACAGTCTTGTTTTAATCATAAACTTGCTTCACTCTTCAAAAGGCAAACAAACAAATAAATTAATAAATAAAAACAAGCCAAAATATATTTAAACAATATTTTATGAAAAATATATTTTCTTGCAATATTTTTTGCCATTTCTATATATTTTTCAAAATATATTTAAATTATTTAATTTAAAACATTTAAAAATATTTTGCCCTTATATTATATATTTAAATCTAAGAAACTACATTCACATGCGGCATATTTGAAGAAAACCTTTGTTCAGTCACACACATAAACATAATGTAAAAGGCCATCCACATTCACATTTAGCCCAAATATATGCTACTGTAAGATTGAAAATTAATTATATATATATATATATATATATATATATATATATATATATATATATATATATATATATATATATATATATATATATAACCTAACACATAACAGCACTTACTTTGCAGGGTTATCAGAAGTACAGTAAACGTTAATCCTCCATTACAGTGGTTGGGAGCAGAGATTGTTTTTCTCTTTTTTTTTTTTGTGAATTAAAAAGTTAGAGACAACGTTGATGTATTCCATTTAGTTTATTTCTTAAATTTTCTTTGCTTGGTCTTAACGAGGTCTATTTACCTTCATAAAACCTGGTATATGCAGTAAATGCTGGAAGATGTGTGTGTGTGTGTGTGTGTGTGTTTGTGTGTGTATGGTTTACGAAGACACAAATGTGTATAATGACATGGGTGCTACAACGTAAACATGGTTTATGAGGACACTTGCTGTGTCCCCGTAAAACAAAAGACTTAAAAAACATACAAAACGGTGTTTTATGAAATTCAAAAATTGTCAGTAGTTTCCTGTAAGGGGTAGGGTTAGGTGTAGGGTTGGTGTAGGGCAATAGAAAATACAGTTTGTACAGTATAAAAACCATTATGCCTATGGAGAGTCCCCATAAACCACAAATTCAAGTATGTGTGTGTGTGTGTGTGCGTGTGTCTGCGGGTGTGTCTGTGTGTGCGTGTGTGTGTGGGTGGGTGGGTGTTAGCGATCGCTTGAATCTGTGATGGTTTTGCATATATTTGGAAAAACCAAAAGAGCCTGGAGGCTGATTTGAGCCATCTTTTATTTCAGAGATTTAAGCGCGGTCCGAACTGGATGGAGCGTGCAGCAGCAGTGCAGCGGTATGATGGGGTTCTGCAGCGCTTGATAAAGCGCAGGCCTCTGGGTTGCATAAGAGGATTTTTCGTGAGCGATCCAGGGGCCTTCGCTGCTCGAGCCTGCCAGCTGGGCCCCGTCTGCGGCTCTCATCTGCGCGGCTGGCAGGCCTGCTTTCACAGCGAGCCAATGTCACATTACTGCGCTGTCCAAGCACACTCACTGCATCTCCACACTTCATCTGTGGAAATCAGAGATGTGCTGTTTGTGAAGCTCAGATTATAAGATGAGATATACTGAAATATGATGTTGATGAATTATCAGTACTAGGAATATCTGCACCTACTGTATTTTCAGCTCTGTTTGGCTCCAGTCTCACAGAATGTGTGTTTCTATCATTCAGTATAGATCAACAGTCATTCAAAATGATAAATATTAACAAATATATCATTCATACTGATTAATGAATGAATCAAGACTGAATGATAGTCAAGCTTTGTTGACTTATCACAGCCAGACTATTAAAGATCATGGTTTTAACAAATTACAGTTTTCATCACACATGTATCAAATGCATGTGCTATGTGCATTTTGTGTTCCTGCTAAAACCTACTTAATTTGAGGGAAATTATTTAAAAATCCCAACAATTTATGTACAATGTGTTCATCAATTTATTAGTTCATCAATAATTAAGTATATAGTTCAGTATTATATAACCTAAAATAAAAATGAATGAATGAATGAATGAATGAATAAAAATCAATCAATCAATCAATTTTATTTATTTATGCAAACAAACAAATAAATAAATAGAAAAATAATCTTTTTCCTAGAAGACATGGTAATGTTTTTTTTTTTTTTTTTTTTTTTTTAAGGATATGTACTTAAATTTCCAATTTTTCTCATGGTTAATGTACTTTTTTTATCTTTATGGATTGAGATATGTCTTTTAGGGGACTCAAAGATAACATACTCTCATATTTATGATTAAATTGCATGTGTGTATAAAAAATAAAAAAAATAATAATACAAATAATTTTTGCAATAATCTCAGATTAATTTCAAAGTGAAGATGTTGCTTGTTTTCACAAACAGAATCAGGTACAGTTGTCTTTGTCCCGTGTCTCTAGAATCAGCGCTGGAGTGAAGGACATGTGTGCGAATGAAGTATGTTTGATATCTGACTGAGACACTGAGGGAATGTGTCTTAATGTTCTGGCAGGACGGGTTTTTATCATCTCTTGATCATCTCATCCATCCGAGGGGTTAATACGTGCTGCCATGGCAACAGACGGGGTCAGCTGATAAAAAGATCAGCCACTCTTGATCCTCATTTTCTTCCCATCTGAGCTCCGTCTGGAGTTATCTGGACCAGCCCATCACGAACCACGCAGATAACACACCTGAAAACTCAATCCACCCGCAGAGAAAAACCTCCAACACCACTGTCAGACAGAACTGTGTAGTGTGTGTGCAGGAAACCTGTCTGAAAACAAGCACTTCAGCAGGAAATACACGTTTACTGTTTTTTAAAAAGTCTCACCAAGGCTGCATTTATTTATTTAAAATACAGTAAAATTGTAAAATATTATTACTAGTGTTGTCAAAGTTAACGCGTTAATAACGCGTTAACGCAAATTCGTTTTAACGATACTAATTTTATTAAGGCACGATTAATGCAGCACGCATTTTCTGTTTGACCCGTGGCCTAGCAGTACTACTATAGTTGGAGAAATGGAAATGGATGGAGATGCTGAGTGTTGCCAATTTAGCGACTTTTCAGACCACTTTAGCAACTTTTTTTTTTTTTTTTTTTTAAGTGCCTAGCGACCAATCTTTATAGGGTTTGCCCAAACCTTATCTAGTTTCTGAGACTCGCCGGTACTGCCGCGCTCGCTCTCTCTCTCTCTCTCTCTCTCTCTCTCTCTCTCTCCGCGTCTGCTCTGTTCAGCTTGCGGATGAGAGGAACAGCGCTTTCAATTAAAACAGATATTATGTTGCTTCTCTAATTTAACATGCAAGTATTGCCGAAATCACCGCACAGCTATTATCTTTATCTTATGTATAGCCTATTTGATTTTATCAGACAATGGCTGGATTATAAATCAGGATTTTTGTGCAGATTAACATCTTGGAAGGGAGAGCTGGTTATTTAGTCCTATGGGTCGCGTTTCAGTCATTATTTAATATTCATTCCATTGTCTGACAACAGAAACAGTACAATATATCAATATAAACAGTTTTATTGAGAATTTAGCTACATCAAAATACAGTATGTGGGCACAGAGAGGCAAACAAATGTAATAATAAATAATAAATGTACATTTTGCATGTTCAGAAGAAGTGAGATGCCCTGTCATGCGGAAATGTATTTGTGTAAGTAAATTACTCAGTGCAAAGAAAGAGAAGTAATGGGAACCTGGTATTTCTTTTTTCATGTGTCTAATAGACATGAGCAAGTTCTTTGAAACACATCTATGATCTTTGAAACATGTTTAGTCTTCAGGCTCTGTTAACTATGGTTTCACTAATAATAAACATATATTGCATAAAGTTTGTCATTGCCCATATTGATTAGAGTATTTAAAACATGAAAATTATTAATTTAAGTTACATTTAGAACAGATAAAAATGTGTGATTAAATTGTGATTAATCGCGAGTTAACTCGTGACAATCATGTGATTAATCACGATTAAATATTTTAATCAATTGACAGCCCTAATTATTACAGTTTAAAACAGCTGTTTTCTATGTGAATATCTGTTAAACTGTAATTGATTCCTGTGATCAAAGCTGAATTTTCAGCATCATTACTCCAGTCTTCAGTGTCACATGATCCCTCAGAAATCATTCTAATATGCTGATTTGCTGCTCAAGAAACATTTCTGATTATTATCAATGTTGAAAACAATGTGCTTAGTAAGAATGAATAAATAAATACATATTTTATTCAGAAAGACGCTATAAATGTATCAAAAGTGACAGCAACAACATTTATTTTGTTACAATTGTATTCGTTTTCTTTTTTACATATTTGTCACAAAATATTTCTTTATCAAATAAACACTGTTCTTTTTAACTTTCTATTAATCTGTGAATCCTGAAAACTAAAATGCATCATAGTTTCCACAAAAATATTGGGCATCACAACTTTCTGATTATTGATAATAATCAGAAATGTTTCTTGAGCAGCAAATCAGCATATTAGGATGATTTCTGAAGGATCGTGTGACACTGAAGACTGGAGTAATGATGCTGAAAATTCAGCTCTGATCACAGCAATCAATTACAGTTTAACATAGATTCACACAGAAAACAGCTTTTTGAATTGTAAAAATAGTGCACTGTTTATATCTAGCTTATATGTGCTTCATGTGTTGCACAGGTTTTCTACCCATTTCCCAAATTAGCGTCACTCCCCTGTGGATGCTGCGTCTTGAAATACGTTGTTCTCTTTATATCCACGTGACATGTGTTGTCGTCAGGGGCCGTGGACGGCTGCCAAAAGCCCAATCAACAGCTTTCACCTCAACTCTCAATAATGATCCCTCCAGATAAAAAAACTGCTGACCATTAAATTATTCATGGCCACGTTATGAATAAATAAACTGACAGCTCCTTTCGCAACAAATCTGGGAAGTATTTGTTCATTTAATCATTGCATTCAAACAGAAGCTGCAACACATTCGGTAAGCAGGCCGTCCCGCCGGACCGTTCATAGTTGACCAGCAGCCAATCTGCCAACGGAGGCTTCCTTCCAGACCCTTCTCCCTTTTATTTGATTTTCTCAGGCTTGTGTTGAGCAGTGGCTGCACTAAACCTTTATTTCTCCCCTGATATTTGATGGGATTAAATTGTATGCAACACACACGCACATTCATTTTTAATTAGCTGAAGTCTCTGGTACCGTGCTGTAGTCTACATCTAAACTCATTGATACTGCGTGTGTATCTGCTGGTGATCCTACTGGAACAGAATTTATTGTTGTTCTTGTACAGACTCGAGATGTACAAATGGCCCATGTCCAAACTCTGATCACAGATCAATGATCATTTAGCACTGCGCTAGAAGACTAAAGTGGGACGCAAAACAAACAGCTTCATATTGAACAGTCTGAGCAGCTGAACACGTCGTGAAACACTCAGATTGAGGAGGATGAAGTGTTGCACAGGTTAATGGGACTCCAGCATAATACATTTACTTCCAGCAGACCCACAATGACATTTTCCCTTTTTCAAAGTAATTTGGAAAACAAAACATAGAGGTACGCTGTCAGATTGTGGATCCAGCTAGATATCAGAAAGGCAGAGAATCACTGGGCTTCTTGAGTTCTTGTGGTCAGTTCATCATTTAATTTCATTTTTCAGATTAGAAAAAAAAAAGAGAGAAAAACTATAATGTTATCTTTAACATTAAATACAAAAATTAATTGCTCCACTGATTTTTTTTTTTTTTTTCACACGCTGTCAACATTGTTTAGCACCAACATTGTTTAGTTATTAAAAATCATTTTTCAATAAATACTATTTTATATACGTAATAGTATTTATATATATATACAACAGTTCTTTCTGGTCCTCGAATCTGATTGGCTGATAAGAGTGTGATAGAGTGATAACAGAGCTCCTCCAACCGATTCACCGTTTGTATCATGTATCACTCCGCTTGCCGTATTTCTCACAGCGAGTATCATAGCGGACACCCAAATCCACTATAATTTAAAATATATATATATATTGTTTTGTGTCACTGAATGTAGATTTAAGAGCTTTTTAGGTGATACTGTACTTGTTTAGTCTTCAAATATGCAGTTTGTTAATAAAGATAACGTCTATTTGAAATTTTGCATCTGTGTTTTCGGAGCCGTGAGCTCCAAAGCATCAGCGGCTGTTTAGCGTTCATAAACCCATGGAGAGTGCCTCACCTCGGCCAGATCTTCTGGAATTTATCTCTGGCTCTGATGTCTCTATGGTGGTTAAACATGAGATATATTTTGTTTTGGGTAAATCTTGCAGGCAGTCTTTGGTCTCATTAATCTATAATCTTAATTTTATTTTATTTAACTTCAATGCTTTATATCAGAGCGCTGTCTTTGTACTTTTGACTGAGCTGCCTAGCAACTTTTATGATGGCTGTTGTTGTTATTAAAAATCATTTTTCAATAAATACTATTTTATATACGTAATAGTATTTAGCATTTGGAAACAGTGTGTATGTTAGTGATGGTGATTTTAGTTACATTTAGTTGACAGTTTAACAGCTGAGCCCAAGCCTCCGTTACTACTTCTAAAATGTCACTTTAGAACTAGTAACGAAGGAACGTTGAGTTGCTTCATTGAAAGCTTATTGTATTACTGTATTAAAAGCTGTGTATTATGTGTAGTAGAGTATTATATTACCTGCATCTGATACAGCATTTATTATTCAGTTCAATCTCATATTCACAATAAAACATTAGTTTGAATATCCACTGAGGAAAGCGATATTCTCTTTGTCGTACTATAGCCTACTTTTATCTGTTAAGCCCGAAACACACTGCACCATTTTCGGCTGTCCCAGATGAAAGATTGGCATCGTGAAACAATTGTGGTGATTTCTGTGATCATGGCTCCTAATCGGCGGTCCTGTGTCGTGCAGTGAGACATGGATCTAATAAACTTGGCTACGACATGTGTGTAGACTGTACGATGATGACACCTATTGACTTGTACGCTACGACGCACATTACTATAGAAGAATAAAACATCATCAGCATGTGCTAGTGGTAAACAAAAAGAGCACGATAATTCACACTTTATCAATTGCAGTTTTTATGTGTGCCGAAAAAAAGTGGAAGCGGCAAAAGAGGAAGGCATAAGAGCTTGGAATAAGCAGTTTTATGTTTTAGTGCCATGTTGCGTTGATTTCATGTCGCATTTTTATTGGTTGGTCAGTAAACGTGGATCGTAGCAGCAAACACACTGTGCGATGATCATTCGGTATCGTATGCTATCTTTGGTCGCAAGACCGTGACAACGGCTGTCATTGAACCTCTCTTACTGTACGACACAGAACCACAGATTAGGAGCCATGATCACAGAAATCACTACGATTGTTTCACAATGCCAATCTTTTATACAGGACAGCCGAAAATTGTGCAGTGTTTTTCAGTCTTAACCGATAAAAGTAGGCTATAGTACGACAAAGAGCCTATCACTATCGCTCGTGGACATTCAAGCTAATGTTTTATTGTGAATATGAGATTGTTCTGAATAATAAATGCTGTATCAGATGCAGGTAATCACACTCTCTCTCATAATACTCTACTACACATAATACACCACTTTTAATACAGTAATACAATAAGCTTTTAATAAAGCAACTTGACGTTCCTTTGTTACTAGTTCTAAAGTGACGTTTTGGAATTAGTAACAGAGGCTTGGACACAGCTGTTCAACTGTCAACTTTAGATTAGAATCCGTGGCAGAAGGAAGTAGTTCTGCACAAAAGAATCAACGCTCCATTGTTGATTGTTATGTATTTACACACCCGTGCTATTGAACTGTTGTATAGATGCAAAATCACACTCGTAGCCGTGAGATATGGCTGTATATCGGCATGCTGTGATTACCTACCGCCGAATCACAGCTGTGCTGAAATACATCTCACAGCTACGAATGTGATATTGCTTATATAGAAATCTGCCAGAAGATTATCCGTTAACTACAGACATTTCAAGTCAAGTCATCTTTGTTTCTGTAGTGCTTTATATAAGGCAGATTTTAAAAGACAGTATTGTCATTATTCAACTCAAGTCAGGTGAGTCATTGGTTCAGTTCAGAGTCATTTTGAGTCATTTCAATTCAGTTCAAACCTAAAACAAAATATAGTGCATTGCTTAATTCAAAATATGGGTAAAGTATGGAAAGTGGTTACACTTTATTTGACACAGTTACACATTACATGTACTTATTGTAGTAATTATAGTAAATTATGCATAATTCCAAGTAACTAAGCCCAACCAAGCCCTAACCTTAACCCTACATGAGTAAGTGCATGCAGCAGTTATTATTGAGTAATTATTTGTGCAATTGCACTGTAAAATAAAATAAAGTGGAACCCAGAAAATTCCTTCATTTTAGCACAGTAAATTGAAGCCCACTTTTCTTATTGTGCACCATGCATCTGGGTATATATGTTGTGTATATGAAAGAAACAGAAGACAATGTGTGCAATCATCTCTTTTTAACAAAATTCCATAGCATTAATTGCAACAGGCATTTTTTTAAAACAAGTCTCAATCTATAATACAAGTTGGCAAGGCAACTTTATGTGTCTCTCATATGTTATGCCTAACGGTAATTCAAGGTTCTTTGCATAACAAGTATTTAAAGTAATCATGAAATAATTGCAACAGATGCATTATAAATAAAAATAACAGTAAAAGCAAAGAATAAACATTTGTTAAAAGATGATTAAAAATGTATTAATACAGTTAAGAGTAATGTCTAATCGCTAGATTCCTAAATGAGGCATTTGCACTGAAAAGAATGATTTTCTTTGAATATGCATTGCTGTAGCAATGCAGTAGCACCTGGTTAAACTGGATGGCAGGTGTTTCACAGTAAACAAGACCGTGTTGGTTGCCTCCATAGAAATTTTACCTGAAATACTGGGGAAATGACCAGAGTCTTGTTTTTCTCTCAGTTCAGCTAGAACTGGATGTGTTTGCGATGTTCTGATGACCAGCTGATGCTTTCCAGCTTGAAACACATCTGTCTAACATTCACTCCCTGTCTTTCTCTCTCTTCCTGTTTCTGATGTTCTTCAGCGATCCTGTCAGCTTTCTGTTTTTCAAGATGCCTGTTATGAAAAAGTTTAGCATCGTTTACATTTGACAAATGCATGATATCTTATGACCTGACTAATAAAGCTAAAGTTTGTGCACCAAAAGTTTAATGCGCTTTCATCAGTTGCCGAGGTTTTTCCAGAAGCGATCGCAATATTTTATTTCATTCCGATAAGCTTTGTGAAACCCGAGGCTTTGATTGATTGGCTCGGTGTGGTTTCTAACAGCTCTGTGTTTACATGGCATTCTCGGCTTCAAAGTTCGGTCTGTCCGACGCGATGCATCGTGTGCCAACGCTTCCCTCTCTGTTGTGGCATTTTGTACGGCGTTTGCGTCTGCCACCCTAACATTTCATCGCGATAGGCTTTCTTTGAAGTCATCGAAATGCTCCCACTCCCTGGCTGACCTTTTGAACCTGTCGCTCCGAACGCTCCGTTCCCGAGCCACTTTAAATGTCACCTTACTTGTGCTCAAACATTGTTTATTTGCAGTCCTAGACATGCAACCCGATAACACCACAAAAGAGTGGGTGCGAGACCTGCGCCGACGGTTATATGTCAGTATCCTCATAGCTTTTCAGCCGTCCGAACTGTACAAAAGCATCCTCGTTCAGAAACCCGGGCAAGGTCAGCGTGGATTAGCCACAGGTAACCCTATCAGGCCCTGCACAATGCTTACAAAGACCACTGACACTGGCTGTCAACAGACTCTTTGGAGGGAACTCTATCTCCTCAGCCCGCCGTTATTGCACTACCTGAACGAGGACAGCTCGGGTAGCCTTTTCCAATTGCGCCTCTTTGTGCCTCCTTTTATTTGGCTTTGATTTAAGGTGATTCATTGGGCTCATCAATCGGGCCGTCCGGCGGAGACTCGTCCAGCACGTAATTCCTGTCGTTTGTGGCTGTTCTCTGCTCATATAGCTCTCTTTATGCTCGAACTTGTGAGAGGCAGATGAATGAGACAGAAGCTTAATTCTACATGACATGGATTAGGTGTGTTCCCATAGGATCAGCCGCTAGAGCAAACACGGCCGAGTGAAGGAAAGTCTCGTTTCCACTTGCTCCTGTGTTTTGTTTTAAGAGGTACTGGTGTTTGGGCTTGAGAGGGAATCTGTCAGCGTTCTGCATTTGTGTTACTTATGGAGACCAGAACATCAAAAGCACAATTGACTTAACCATTAACATAATGCATATGTGACCCTTGACCACAAAACCAGTCATAATGGTCAATTCTGTGAAATTGAGATTTATACATCTGAAAGCTGTATAAATAAGCTTTCCATTGATGTATGGTTTGTTAGGATAGGATCATATTTGGCTGAGATGCAACTATTTGAAAATCTGGAATCTGAGGGTGCAAAAAAATCTAAATATTGAGAAAATTGCCTTTAAATTTGTCCCAATGCAGTTCTTAGCAATGCATATTACTAATCAAAAATGAAGTTTTGATATATTTACGGTAGGAAATTTACAAAATATCTTCATGGAAAATGATCTTTACTTAATATCCTAATGAATTTTGGTATAAAAGAAAAATCGTTCATTTTAACCCATACGATGTATTGTTGGCTATTACTACAAATACTGTATACCTGTGCTACTTATGACTGCTTTTGTGCTCCAGGGTCACATATGTGTTTTTTGTTGAGTATCTTGACACATCAGGCTTTTAAGGCTCACTTAGTCTGATATAGTGAGAATATGGAAGGGAAAAAAAATATATAAATAAATAAACAAAAAAAAAAAAAAAACAGCACAGTTTTATTCAGAGAATCAAACTGAGCAAAAATATGCAATTTGCTGCAGATGCTGATATTTATATGGTCAAAAGTGATACTTCTAATGCTTGTAATGCAAATCAAGGAGATACAATGATGTAAACATCAGTTGTCACTCTATATCTCCAATAATATGTCTTAGTAACATGAGATTGAAATGATTCAAACATATAATGCAATGCAATGCAGTGCTGATTGAGAGATGAAGAAATAAACGCTCCTCAGAAGATGTGAGATGAAGATCATTCCTCCGCTGAGGAACAGTGAAAGTAAAGCTTCTGGAAACAAACGCTCCTCAAAAGATCCTGATGATCAGATTTGAGATGCACTGATTTTTCTAAAAAAATGATTGATGGAGAATCAAGTAAAGGTGAGCTGCTTCAGTCCAGTAAGTGTTCATCTGGAAATATGACTGCAGTTATTCTGACGTTTACTTGAGAAAAATCAGTCAAGATTTGACAGAAAATAAAAGACACGTGAAGCAGCAGCTGAAGCTGGATGTCTGTACAATTACACTAAAAGAGCTTTTACTTGATAAATAAGTAGAAACTATCAATCAGATGACAGAAGACATGGTTTTTAGCAAAGTTTTGACCATGTTGATCATTTGCAGGCCTTAGAAATTTGCAAATATCAAATATGATGCAGTAGGATTTATAGGGTAAAAGACTAAGGAATGGGTAGTTACTGTTCGACCCCTGACAGATGTGCATTACTTCATGTATGGACTCTGAAATCTTTCCAACGCAGAGTTCGAGTTGTTGAGATGTAAGTGTGTCATTTATCATGCTTTCAGATCTCTGGAGCTCACCGTTTAACCTCTTGACAAATTGTCATTTTAATTGATTAAACTTAGATCAGCCAATGGAAGAGGGTCGTTTAAATCATTAACCCGCTGTATATCATAAAGCCAGCAGTGTGCTCTCTCTGGCCCTGCAAATATTTGAAAATGATCATTCATAGTCTTCTCTCTCTTATAAATCCCTGAGCAGACAGTAATGATGAGCCGTCTGGTCATTACAGTCACTCAGATGCAGAATTCAGCAGGACATGATAAAGACTGGGAGACATAAGCAGGATTTTCCATGTTATTTAAAGAAAAGCCGCACATTTATAATGAATAAATTGTATTTTTTTTTTTTTTTTTTTTTTACGGGGGGTGCTGGATCTATGTATTTATGAAAGCATACATTAAATAAGCAACTTTGAATACAACTTTATGACCATGTTTTCAAAGTCTGATTGAACTGTGTAATTTTTATTTATTTATTTATTTAATTATTTATTTATTTTGGGCTTAAAACATGTCATTAAGTATAATAAAAACAACACTGAGTAATAACAAATATATAACTGATTAATAATAAAATAAACTTAAAATGTTTTGTTTAGCATAATATTTTGTATTTTTTTTACACTTCATCAGTATTTTTGTCTTGTTTCTAAGTACAAATATCTAGCCCTTCTTAAATCAAGATACATTTACTTCCAAAGAAAAATTACTTTTAAAGAGAAAAAAAAAAGTATTGTTTAAAATTTAAAATGTAGCAAAATTATTATGAGAGTTTATGCTTCAACCAAGAAAAAAAAAAGTCTTTCAGTGGAGTCAGAAAACAAATTTAGTTAAAAGGGAAAACAAGATTATATTCCCTGCCCCTCTGGCAGATATTCTTTTGTTGTTTTAAGTATAAACTCATTTATTTGATGTTTGTTTGCTTGTTTTATTATTAGTGGTAGTTTCTTGTTGTTGGTTTTTGTTTTTTTGTTTTTTTTCTTCAGAAAACAAGACTTGAAATCTTATGGTTTTTTTTTGTTTTGTTTTTTTTTTCTGAAATAAATATATCTTGATTTATTTATTGATTTATTAAAATATATGTTTAATTGAAAACAAGACAAAAATACCAAGAATAATTCTTGCAGTGTAAAAATTATTAAAAAAAAAACAAAACAAAACAAAAAAAAAATAAAAACTTCCACAAGATCAAAGCACCAAGCAGGACACCATTTTATTGTCACGTGACAAACAAAACCTTAAAACTGGAAAAGACATAACAAAGGACCTTTATTTTGAAACATTATTCAAGTATGTGTGAAATCAAAAAATGTGACAGAACAGATTGCTCGCTTTCATTGACATCCTTATTTGTCATTGACTCATAAATATCTGTGGACAGATATCGTGGAGAAGACCAGCTCTGGCCGAACAGAGAAAACAGCCATCCACAGTTACAGCAGGCCACCTAAAGCTCACAGAGAGCCTGGCTCTTGTCGAACACAATACGCTGGTTGATGCAGCATCCGTATCCTGCTGATTTGTTCCTCCTGCATTTAAAAATCCAAGCAGAGGAGAAAGCGAGAGCAGAAACGCCGCTCGCTCTTGCTCTTTTACATCCATGGCTTTCTGCAACATGTTAAACAAATTGAGACTGTGTGCGGCGCTCCACGACTCTATTGGAGCCGGAGCAGTGCACTTCATCAGAGGCTCGCTCAGGGCTTTCACTGGCGGCGAGGTGCGATTTGAAACCCCTCCGCTGCCAAGCGCATGGATAGCTGCTGATTAGAGGCCTGGCGAGCTCACCCTTCCTCGGCCCCGTAGGGCCCACTGGAGAAGACCAAAGACATTCTCCCCTGACAGAAGAGCGCAGGGCCCCAGAGTGCAGGGCCAGAGCATCGAGAGAGCGCTGTATCTCCACACCGCACCAGCACCTCCAAAGAGACGCCAGTTATCACACACACAAATTCCTTTTTGTGTTATGTTTATCTGCACTCTGGTTTGCTCCGGCTCAGCTGAAATTTGCTGCTTTTTGTGATATCTGACTTGTCTCTCTCTGGTGAAAGATCTGGCTCGCTATACAAACATGATGAAATAACAGAGAATCTAGCTCTGGCTAAGGTGCCTACGGACACGCAAACACTCGTCTTTTCTTCATTCTGAGATTTTCAGGCATTCAAAGGAGCGTTCAAAGCGGCGTTCAAAGACGACGTAAGTTGATGCGGGCCGTTTTAGCTACCTCACGGTACATTTCCATGAGGCACATGCTTTCTGATAAACCAGAATACAGATTCGCCACTGAATCAAGTCATGAAGAACTGGTGAAAAGTTTGTCTTGTACTGGAAACATGTCTTCAATCTCGACCTTATGTTCAGTGACTTTAACTACTATGTAGTTACATTTAAATTAATAATTCAATGCAATGCACTTATTGTGTACATACATGTTTTTGCATTGCACTTATATTTATAAATATATTTCTGTAATTATATCTGCAATTAATCTATAATTACACTGTTGCTCCTACTCCTAACCCTGTCCTTAATAATAATAATAATAATAATAATAATAGTAATAATAACAATAATAATAATGTCTAAAACTTTTAAGCAGGCAAAAAGTAAATTATTTGCCAAGATCCATATATATATATATCCATTCATTCTTATTCCTGTACCTAACATGTAGAAAACACAAACCAGCAAAATGTTTATTATTTCATCACATTCAATTAGGAATAACATGAATCATGTAAATGGTTCAGCTTACATTTTCAATTCAAAATGGCAAAATTTGACAAACAAAAAGTAGTTTGCATCGCTAGATCTAGACTGTCAGTAACATATAAAGTTATCAAATTAAATTAAATTAAATGTTTAGCTATACTTACATCACACTATTTCACTGTTCTGTGTCTTTTTAAAAATGACTTTTAAAAATATTGCAAAATCAAGAACATCAAATGTTTTGTCTATTACTAAATAGTGAGGAGACTCAGTGTCTGTGGTTTTGGCCCTGCACTCTGCAGTGTATCTGTGACTGTGAGCATCACAGGAGCCTGGATCCACCTCAGTGTTCAGTTTCAAAGCTCAGACTGATGGGAACACAAGGGGGATGTTAACGGGAGACACAGATCACAGCAAACAATATCTGTTTACCTTCATATTTCTAAAATAGCCTATATAACGATATACTGTTTAAGGACGGTCTTTTTTGCATTGCCAACAGACACACATGCATAAGGAAGATAAACACACACACGCTCTCCAATATTTATGCACACACAAACACACGCATACGGAGCGGGCCAAAGAGAATTGTACTTCACAGAAACAGCACTTGAAACCCTCTCAGCTGCCTGGCATTCACATTTCAGAGTTAAGAATATAAAATCAATAATCATTTAGTCATAAGGGTAAATGAAGTAATATAAGATCAAAGTGTACCCTTTGGCCTTTGAAGTTGCACTGAGTAATTTATCTCATCAAAAGGCAGTGCTGCTAATCCCTGCACTGCTCACTGGAGCCGCCACTGCCGCGCTGCATTATCCTGGAGTAAACACGTCTCCAGAAAATATGAAAAATCAATACTTGTTTCCTTCTATCCAAATCGATGGCATGCATCATAAATCTGACTCTGTAAGGAGCCGTGTGTGTGTGTGTGTGTGTGTGTGTGTGCATGTTTGCTCTCAGTGTAATCAGCTTTATTGAGCATAAGGACCCGTATAATTACAGATTTTGTCAGTAAAACTTGATCAATGGTCTAAAAGGCCAGTGAGTGAATGTTCTGTTGGGAAATCCAGCTGATTGTATTTACTGTTCATGACTGCAAAACTCACGCGCTGCATGCAATGCTGCTGCTGCACATTAGGAATAATAATAATAATAATAATAATAATAATAATAATAATAAGCCATTTTAAATAAAAAAAAATGCGCACAAAATATGCATATCATGTTTATAAAATATACAAAATTTCTGCAATATGTATAATAATCATAATTATTTATTTGGGCATGTGTTATTGCATGCATTTCAATTTTAGCATTAAAATTCATGATGCAATCATGTAAATTAGGAGACTATTCACACTTAAAAGTCTTGTTCAACAGAACAACTAAATAAAGAATATGACTCAACTATTTAACATGAATTAATTGTGTCATATTATGGAAAATGTCATATGTCATATTATAATAATTATGGAAAATTGGTGTATTCAATTCTGCTTATTATGAAACAAAGGATTTTTTTTATAATTTTCAAAATAATTTTAGCATGATATGATATATATATATATATATATATATATATATATATATATATATATATATATATATATGTGTGTGTGTGTGTGTGTGTGTGTGTGTGTGTGTGTGTTTATGAATTTGAACGTATAGCCTATATATTTATTATGGTTTCAGACATGCTAGTCAGTAATTCCATGCAAGCCTATTGTCAGTTAATTCCATAATTTCATGTTTATAGGCTTCTGTCGGTGAATTGGATAAGTGCATTTCACTGATATTTAGCTGCAGTCTTGGGCTGAATCTCCTATAATTCCATCATGTTTGCTGGGACTAAAATATCACGAGGGCTTCTAAGTCTGGAAGTTAACCTAGTTAACCTACTGCCCCCTGCTGTGCGGCGCGCGCCTCATGTGTCCTCTGTGCGCACCAGCGCCAAATTAATCTGTTTCCAGTCTTTACAAATTACTTTAGCACAGAAATAAGAAAGAGGGTGGAAACAGGGCGGAATATGAGGGAGAAATTAGACCCGTTATTCATCCCTGAATCAGAAACAGAGGGCTGGAAATATGGAGACATTTTGATATGAATTATTGTAATCTGTGTAATAAATAAAAATAATGCTTTGTTTTAATTCGAACATTTTTTTCACCACTACCACCATTATTTAACATGTCATGGTGGCAATAATTTATTTCCTCTTGAATGCCAATTTCATTGATATTTCTATTAATTTCCACTAATCCTTGGATAATCCTAAAATTACCATTGCTAATATGCAAAATAGTTTTTTCCCCCCTTATTGTTGTATTTGACTGCCATGTTAAAGGACTTTTATTTGCATTTTTTTGTTCATTACAGAAAATTATATATAGCTATTTAATTCCATTTCATTTCAAGTCATTTCAATTTACGAAACGGTACATTCTTGAAAATTACGTAGGCTACCATAATGCTGCCGACAATTATAAGCGTTTTGCGAATACATTTTCCTCATCACCCGTTTTACAATTGATAGGCTATTAATTTGAAATTGTAGCAATAGTAATAAAGGTCAACGTCAAATAATCATATTTTGCACATCTCTCCTCACCAGTCGTTGTCACAGCCCGTTATTTATTTCAGTCATAATTTTCCGCTGTGAGTTTGTGTTTTCGCATCACGAACAGTGATGTGCTGAGGAAAATTACTCCTGCTGTATTAGTTCTAAATATATGTTACAGGTATGCGCATGGAGGACAAACTCCTGCTGTCAGGACGGAAGACCTCCTGCGATTAGAGAGCAGAAATATGAAGAGGACTCACACCTCCCACCGGCCTGAGCGCGCACTGCTGCTCCGAGCATCCAGCAATTAGCCTTCGACTCAAAAGAGAAACACTGCACATTACGGAGCTGCGCGCTACAATACATATTCACAAATGCAACAACTGAATTATGACGGTAAAACTTGGTCAGTGCTGATTGTATTTACTGTTCATGACTGCACAATTCACTTATATTGCGTTCGTGCAATATTAATCATGTATGTTATAATAATAATAATAATAATAATAATAATAATAATAACTTTTAAACTAAAGAAAAAAACGAAGCTTGCATAATTTTCTTTGGAAATTTATTTGCATATTGCATGCATTTCATTGCCAGGTTCTTTGCAGTAGGCTAGTTTTAAGAAAGTAAAAATAAAAAAAAATAAACACTTTCTAAACGACATGTAATTACAAATGTAATATCAATGCGCAATTATATTTAGTAAGTCTAGTTTATTACATAGTCTTGTGTATGTAAATACGCTGTAATGCAGGAGCAAACCCTCTTCAGCCACGGCGTGATTTTTTTTATAAAGAAATGACAGATGGGAAAAAGGCATCATGTCATCTGTCCGCCGCCGAAATAAATCAAAAAGAAAGAAAAAAATGCAGCAGATAAACGACGGAAACGCGACGGCGAGGACGCACAGGCGGCTTTCTGTGCGGGTTTTGTTCCGGAATCGCGAGAGAGGGGCGGAGACCGAATATTTAGATGAGCCGTGATTGACAGCTCCTGTTTCTCCAATGCTCTCAGAAACTCGCCTGCTCCTTCCAGCAACTCTTCACTCTCCACTCCGGAGCACTACAAACAAACGGACGCTAGGGGATCTTCATGACGGCTCTCCGCTGATCGCTCTTGCTCTTCTGCGCTTTTATTTATTTTCTTTTATTAGTTTATCCCTGCGCGCGCTGGTTAAATGCGCTGATTGCATCGATCAGCCCGTTCTCTGCCCTGCCGCGTTCCCGTTCTGGAGAAGCTGTAATAATGTCCTATCCTCAGGGTTACCTCTACCAGCCCGCGGGCTCTCTGGCGCTCTACTCCTGTCCGCTGGCCGCACCGCGGAGCGAGGAGCTGGCCCGGTCCTCCTCCGGTTCAGCGTTCAGCCCGTACCCCGGGTCTGCGGCGTTCACCGCCTCGGCCAGCGGATTCTCCAGCCCTCTGCCCTATTCCACAGATCCAGCCACGGGATTCCCGTCCTACATGGTAAACAGCGCTGGAGCCGTCGCCATTCACGAGGCATTGTTCTTGATAGGAATGCATGAATATTGCATGATAGGATGGTTATAGTTTTGTTTGCGGGTTCGGGAGTTGCATGCGCGCGTGTGCGCGTGTGTGTTTCAAAGGGAAGCTCGAGAGGGTCATGAATACAAATGCAGCTCGGGTGCAAAATGCCGCTGGTTGTGAACTAAAAGTTATTTTGTTCGGCGATAAAGTCGCGAATAAAATCGACAGCCTTAAATGCGTGCTTATTTATTTGAAACAATAACAGCGTGCGTCTAAATATGCCTTGGAATTCCTTCAGGCCCACTTTTACAGTTTTCTTTTGCACGGCCTGATCTACGCCGCGTTATTTTTAGACAATAGCTCAAATTATTGGTTGTGATATTTTAAAAGTAATAATAATAATAATAATAATAATAATAACAATAATAAAAAGTGTGCAATTGCACAGTATATTCTTGAGATGAGATTTAGAAAGATGTGCGGTTAAATAGGCGTTATTTAATCGTCAATTGATGAATTGCAATGCTAATGACATGGCACATGGAAGCGGGTAAAAACGGTCCATATCCAGTGGTTTTCTAATAGGATTTGTAATGCTGCGCTTCACTGATATGCTTCTGACACTGAAAGAGCACTGGGAAACTCAGCCTGGTGATTATGCAAAATGGCTGCAATTACCCATTATCTGTTATCCACCCAGTCCCATGTAATTGTGCATTCTGATAATTGCATGAAGGATTAATCATTGTTTATTGGCTTAATTATTATTAGTATTATATTTTTGGTTACACTTTATAATAGCATGCATTAATAACATTAACGTTGCATAATTAAGAATAGATCACTAGTTCTTGTGCATTCATAAAGCGTTGATTTATTTTGTTTAATTTGCGCTATTTTTATTTTATGTCGTAAAGAAAAAAAAAAGCTGCACAAAAAAAAAATAATAATAATAAAATAATAAATAAATAAATAAATAAATAAATAAATAAATAAATAAATAAATAAATAAAAAGACAGATGACTGACAAAAACTGTTGTTTTTGAAGGGCTCTCCGTATGACGCGCACACTACGGGAATGGCAGGAGCCATCAGTTATCACCCGTACGGGAGTCCCGGTTACCCGTACCAGCTCAACGATCCCGCTTACCGGAAAAACGCCACGCGGGACGCGACGACCACGCTAAAAGCGTGGCTCCAGGAGCACAGGAAAAACCCTTATCCCACGAAAGGAGAAAAGATCATGCTGGCCATCATCACGAAGATGACCCTCACGCAGGTGTCCACCTGGTTCGCCAACGCCAGACGGAGACTCAAGAAGGAGAACAAGATGACATGGGCACCACGGAATAAGAGTGAGGACGAGGACGAGGACGACGGCGATGGGGAGAGAAAAGACGAGCGCACGGATAAAAACAAGCACAACAGTGAAGCGTCTGCTGAGGACGAAGGTGCATTATTATTATTATTATTATTATTATTATTATTATTATTATTATTATTATTATTATTATGCGCTAATTTAACTTAAATGTATTTACGTCGATAAAATGTAAAAAGTAAAATGTACTGCATATATTGTAAAACTATTTAACGTTTAAATAATGTAGTTCTATTCATTGTATGTGACCCTGGAGCACAAAACCAGTCATAAGTAGCACGGGTATATTTGTAGCGAAATGTATATATCATTGTATGGGTCAAATGATCGATTCTTCTTTTATGCCAAAAAAAAAACATTATAGGATATTAAGTAAAGATCATGTTCCATGAAGATATGTTATACATTTCCTACCGTAAATATATCAAAACTTATTTTTTGATTAGTAATATGCATTGCTAAGAACTTCATTTGGACAACTTTAAAGGCGTTTTTCTCAATATTTAGATTTTTTTTTTTGCACCCTCAGATTCCAGATTTTCAAATAGTTATATATCAGCCAAATATTGTCCTATCCTAACAAACTATACATCAATGCAAAGCTTATTTATTCAGCTTTCAGATGATGAAAAATAATAATAAAAAATATATATAGGGTAATATATATATATATATATAGGGTATATATATATATAGGGTATGTATATATATATATATATATATATATATATATATATATATATATATATACCCTTATGGCTGGTTCTGTGGTCCAGGATTATACAAAATTATAATTGTACATTTAAGACATTCGCGTCGTAATGCGATTTTAAGGGAAGTTTTTCAAGTTTTCGCACAGTTTTGACAGCAGTAACTCACGGCTGTGTGGTTTGTGTCTGCAGGCATCAGTTTGCACGTCGATGCTCTGACAGATCACTCGTGCTCGGTGGAATCTGACGGCGAGAAGGTCACGTGCAGAACCGGGGACCGGGTCTGTGATTCTGGACCCGATAGCAAGGACAAATGCGACGCGAGTGATCTGGACACGGTCCGCGAGGACAGGCAGAGAGGCCCGTCACCCAAGCCGCTGACCTCCTCTCCTCTGACCGCGGTGGAGGCCCCTCTCTTGACCCATCATCACCGAGAGGACACCCGGAACACCACCAACAAAACATGCCTGGACGGTCAAAACCAAAGCGTCAAGCCTAAGCTCTGGTCATTAGCCGAGATCGCCACTTCGGACCCAAAGCAGCAGCAGATCTGTCCCCCTGGCGTTGGCCTTTTGACCTCCACGGCGTCCAGCGCGTCTCCAGCGGGAGCAGTGTACCCCGCCAGCTCCATATTAGGAAGACCGCTTTATTACACCTCGCCGTTTTACAGTAATTACACAAACTATGGCAACTTCAGCCCGCTGCAGAGCCAAGGGATACTGCGCTATAACTCAGCAGGAGAGGGACTCCTGCACAAACAGAGCGGCGAGCCTCTGCTAAAGACCAATCCAAACCAGACTGAACAGCATTTCAGGGCCTCCAATGCAGAATCCAAAAAAGGTGCGTAAAGGGTGCATATATATATATCCTGCTGATCTCATCCAACGTATTATTTAACTGATTACATGTAGATTAACCAATTGTCTATCCAATAAATTATCTATATTAAATTAATTAGTTGGGGCACTTTTGATATAACCGTGCCTGTTGTTGTTTTCGAGTCATCGTCGCATGTTTTAAGTTATTTCATTGTTTGAACGTGACATTCATTTATTTATTTATTTTTCTCAGCTGTTTATTTTTCTCATAATCGAACGCTAGCGTCCAGTCTACATTATACGAAATATTTAAGCTGTCAAAACGCTGTAGTCGTTTCCCTGTCCTAAAACGGGTGTGTATTTTCTGCAGACCCCACCGAGGTTTTCACAGTAAGATCCCAGTCATACCTGTCGAGTTAAAGACGAGGAAGATCGTTCAAGTAAGTCGCTAATATAAGCATTTAAGTGCAGGTTATGCGCCGTTTTTATGACAACATTGGAATGTTTCCAGAGGCCACTTCCTCATATTTGATTAGTCATATTGTTCTTGTCAACTAATTTGTTCCGTTGAGTATGACTATACGAAGCCTGTTTTAAGGTTGTGTAGATTAAAGTGTGGATTTCTAAATTTCATGCAGTAGTTGTATATTATTTTTCCTTTGGAAAATCGACTGATGTAGGTTTTGTTTCCTTGGTTCACAGGTAGGTGTCACAATTGCTTTGAACAAAGTGAACAAGCCATCACCTCTCTCTCTCTCCCCAAGCTGTTTTAAACTAACATTTGCTCTTACGCGGATCCTTTTGTGTGCCACTGTACACCCACGGACTACAGAGCACCTGCCTATAGAACAATAACACGATTACGGGAAAGAAAAGAAAAGAAAAGAAAAGAAAAATAAATTTGTAAGGCACAATAGCCAGTCTGGTTTGTATGCACTGTTGCATTGATTGATTGATTGATTGATGAAGTACTTTATCCCAACATATGTGACTTTTCGACGAGGAGACTTATTTCTCAGGATCCCTATAGTAGCTTCATTGCCACCAGTTGTACACACACGCGTGGACATTCTCGACCTCCTATCAGACTTTATGTGCTAGAGGTGTGAAGTGTAAACGAGAACTCGGGACTGGTATAAACTTGACTAAGAGTGGAATACATTTGATATTTATTTTTGTAATGCCTATAATTTATGCAAGTTGTATTGCAATGGTAACTGAACATTGTTTTGTAAATAAATTATGATTGGTTTTTATTTAAAAAGCCGAAGTTACACAATGTTGTTAACAATGACACTTTTACTAATTTATATCTCTTATTGTAAATAAAATGCGCTAGTCTGCACTGGCACCATTGGGACTGCCCTGTTTTTCAAGACTTAATGATATTCTAATCGTAGTGTCATTCTTTCACATCCTTTCACACTATCATGATTTATATGTGTCTGATTCCAGCGTAATAGACAAATCCAGGCCATAAAATTGCGTCAAATTATACAGCGCCATTTACAAATGACATATTTCAAACTCTCATTTTTATCTCTACAAAAGTGCATTTAAAATCTCCAGTGTGTGTGTGAATATGAAGCGTGAATGTTGAATGTGCTCTTGATGGCAGTGAATAATAGAGGCTGCTTATAATCCAGGCCTTCATCTATTTTTCAGCGTGATGAATGCAGGGCTGGAAAGGAAGCGTTATGAGCTCCCGGCGGGGTTTTAAGATGGTCAGTCGGGCTTCATTATAGACCGATATTGAACGATCCATAAAGTCGTGTCTAAACATCTGCCAGCTCCGATGGGGCCCCTGCGCGCTCCTGCAATGACGACTCTCTTATACGGGCCAGCCCGTTAACATTATAAAGGCGTTAGTTAAACAGATTACTGTTAACCTCAACACCTTTCGATACGGCTAGCCTATTAAAAACTGTGCTATATTATTTAATGTAAAGGCTGCCCAAAGAAAGATAATATCTAGGTAATAATAATAATAATCGAATAATAATAACGCGATATAACATAAAATATAATTGTTGTTATTATAATAGTCAGAAATGTAATTGTAAATGCAGATTTTAAACGATTAATGATTAAATAAGCATTGCACATATTTACGGTTTTAAGCTGCGTTTAATGCCATTACACACCGAACTGAATTCAGGTCAACGCTGTGATGGATTCTGTCGCTTTTCTCGATAATATAACGACTGATTTTGTCATTTGAAGCGTGTTGCGCTGTGCACAAAGGCGTCTTCATTATTAGAGGTGAATTATTGAAATTCAGCCTTTAATCTCAGGTGGGATCCCTGGGGATCGACCACTGTTGTCAAAATGGCACCACAGGCGGTTTCCATTCATACTCCCTTCAAATGTCAACATTTGTTCTCAATAAAAAGAGTTATTGTTTCTGTAAAACAGCCTTTGAAAACATCAAAGAAGTTCAGTCACCTCTGTTTGATTGGGATCAGGTAAAGGTGAAGTGACGGAGCGAGAGAAGCCTGTTATTTGCGGCGCTGAGGATAAGGACATTTATTTATCCATTAAGCAAATTTGAGACAATATTTGAGTCACCGCTTTGAATTTTAAATACAATATTTGACGACTTCAGGACGCTTATAAATTGCTTGTCTGTTCAAGACTGTAATGTTGCGTTCACGAGTGGAAATAAAAAAAATAATAAATAAATAAATAAAAAAACAAATAATAATAATAATAATAATAATAATAATAATAATAATAATAATTAAAACGAAGAGTACATCGATCTTTTAATGCAGTTGGGATTTGTTAATAATAACAAGATATGCAAAACGAAAACGGCCAAAGACGCTTGATGGTTACTGTATGAAAAAAAATGTCTAAGTGTCTCTCTGTGTGTTTGTGCAACACATATGCTGATCCCACATAGTTCAGTGAATCCAAGTGGAGAGGGCAAGCACACTAAAACACTTTCTGAAAACAGCCTCTAATGGTCTCCCTCTATTCTGCACCGTTTATCTTTACAACTTTAATTTACCATTAGAGTCAGGCCGTAAATAACGTTTCAGGTCAGAAAAGGAGAGAAAAAGCATTAACAAATCGAATACATGTGGGTTTAATAAGATACATCAAAGTCTCCGAGGCTCTAAAGTGAGTCCTGAGTCGGTTCTTCCATAAAGGTGTCACAGAAGATGTCCTCCCATTAGACTGATCAAGGCATAAGAGAGACTTTGTCCACACTGACTCTAAATAAGATCATTAGAGCCTTTAGTTCCTGACAAATACAGTATATCTCTAAAGCCACATAATATTTGTTTTTCAGGGAAGTTGTTTTAATACCTGCTGTTTAGTGTGTGAAATGTGCTCATTTTATCTTCAAAATTTTTGCTTTTAGTTGTTAACACGTATAGGTACAAGTTTACGATTTTGTTAATTTGTCAGCTTAAAAAAAAAAAAAAAAAAAAAAAAAAAAACTTCCCTTTAGAAAGTATTTAAAGCTAAGGAAGTTTTTTTTTTTTTTTTTTCTGGGTGGATATGTATTATGTGAAAGAGAAAGCATTTTCGTGAATGATCAAGGATGGCTGATTTAACCTAAATAGTGGCAAAATGACAAAGAAAGCAAAGACTGAAGAAAAGCAAATATTGGTGGAGAGTTTAATAAGGGTGTGGATGGTTCTGATAACGCTGTAGATGAGGGCAGGCCGAGGACATGCTATTCTGTAATATGTCACTGTTTGCACTAATAAGAGAGATAACTAACTATCGTTAAATATCGTCTCTCGCACACCCAACTAATTTCAAATAAAAATATGATTACAAGCATTTAAAGAAAACACACAGGAATTAAAGCAAAACAGAATAATTTAACGCAAAATAACTGCTAGATGTATTTACATATAAAATAAATACAAAAATGTGCTATATATATATATATAGAGAGAGAGAGAGAGAGAGAGAGAGAGAGAGAGAGAGAGAGAGAGAGAGAGAGAGAGAGAGAGAGAGAGAGAGAGAGAGAGAGATAGCTTTTTAATGCATATAATCGTATTATTGTATTATTTTACGCAGAACATTAATACACCGAATAACGAAGATGTTTTTAGTCATATATAAAATTACACAAAATCTGAAACAGTAAGGAATGTGATGCATTATTAGTGTTTTGCAGTGTGTGTGCATCAGTTTGGCCTGTTTGGAGTGTTTCAGCGGTCTGACACAAACGCTGTTTGTTTCACACACAGGTATCAGATTTACTGCTCTCCTCAGACAGAATGAATCCAGTCTGTGATCTGATGTGATCTCATCTGATCTCCCGTCACACGTTTCTCTCTGTTAACACCGGGATATAATTCAAGAAAGATGGCCGCGTTAATGAGCCGAGGCAAACATCAGTCTCCATTAGACTTGAGCTAAACTTTAAAATAAGCCACACCTTCTCTCTGCGTTTCTGTTTCCATCTGTGCCTCTCTTCACGTCGCATATTACATTTCGGTCATGCCTCGCAGACAAACACAGTATCCCCGCAGTGTTGCCAACTTATTTCAATGGAAAGTTGCTAAAACCAGCTTGAAAAGTCGCTAAATGTTGCTAGATGACGTCATACACCAATTAGCATATTAATGACGTCATTGCGTTGTATTGCCTTTTACATTTTTGTGCTCACATACTGTATTTTAGCCAAATTCTCAATAAAACTGCTTTTATGTATATGTTTTACTGTTTCTGTTGTCAGACAACAGGATTCATATGAATTAATGACTGAAACGTGACCCTTTAAGAATACATAACCAGCTCTCCCTTCCAAAATGTTCATCTGCACAACAAATCCTGATGTATAATTGGGCTGTAGTCTGATAAAAACAAATACATATACATAAGATAAGACAAGACAAAGACAATGCCTATGCTGTGATTCTGGCTATATTTGCATGTGAAATAAGAGAAGCAACAGAATATCTCATTTAACTGAAAACGCTGTTCCTCTCAGCCGCTCACAGAACAGAGCAGAGAAAGAGGTGTGTGTCCAAGAAGTTGCTAGATTTGTCGCTAGGCGCTGGTTTGGAAAATAGTTGCTAGCGGGGTCTGAAAAGTCACTAAATCTAGCGACAAAGTCGCTAGGTTGTCAACACTGATCCCCCGAAGAGTCACAGCGGCCATTAGCCCAGCGAGGCCACCGAATGAAGTTCCACCGGTATCGCCGCTACTTAAAATTCTGTTTAGTGGTCCAGGCCGGAATGCTAATCAGCTAGTTGGCCTTAACTCGCAGTTTGTCGACTAAAGAGCGAGACGGGGGCAGCTTTTTCACATTTTAGAGGGCCGTGTTCAGCTGATAGCATCTGCTCCAGCCCAGCCCGGGGTCAGACCAGAGCTTGCCGCTAAGTCATTAGCTCAAATTACTCTGCTAGTTTCTCTCAAGTTGTGCAGGGCTCAGGCACTAGATCTCCCCCGGCTGCTGCTTGGCTGCTTGTGGCTCCCTTGGAAGCCAATACTCTCTGAGGGGATCAGGGCGGCATTAACCCTCTATCCCCTCCCTCGGAGAGTTCACCGATGCCCGCGCTTCCCCAGACAAATATAGCAGCGCCGAACTAATGCGACTGGAAGAGCAGGATCTATCAGGTAGCATCTCGCCGGCCAAATCCCGGCAGGGTCCTTGACCCAGAAGTTTACACCGAGTTTCGACAAGAGGAGGCGGCCTGCCGATCTCTGAAAGTGGGAACTGTGAATCCCGCCTCATAGCACACATACATCATGGAGACATCTATTTGATGTCTGCATTTACATCTGGAGGGTTTGCTCATCTGCAATACGTCTATAGGATGTTTCCTATCAGATGTCAAATAGACATTTGTGACCCTGGACCACAAAACCAGTCATAAGGGTCAATTTTCTGAAATTGAAATTTATACATCATCCAAAAGCTGAATAAATAAGCTTTCCATTGATGTATGGTTTGTTAGGACAGGACAATATTTGGCTGAGATACAACTATTTGAAAATCTGGAATCTGAGGGTGCAAAAAAATCTAGATATTGAGAAAATCACCTTTAAAGTTGTCCAAATGAAGTACTTAGCAATGCATATCACTAATCAAAAATGAAGTTTTGATGTATTTACAGTATGAAATTTACAAAATGGAACATGATATTTACTTAATATCCTAATGATTTTTGGCATAAAAGAAAAATGGATAATTTTGACCCATACAATGTATTGTTGGCTATTGCTACAAATATACCTGTGCTACTTATGACTGCTTTTGTGCTCCAGGGTCACATTTATTAGATGTCTTTAAAATGTTTATGATTTAGAATGTATGTAAAACTGACTTCTTACAGATGTCTGTCAGATGTTTGTACACAGCAGATGCTTTCCAGATCCAGCGATCTTTAACAGACATCTTACAGACGTATGTGTGCTATCTGGGCCTTGTTCCACCTGCCGGACCTTCGTGACGTCCTCGGCGAGATGGGAGGCTCCCGTCTCATGTGTCCTGCCAAAAGACGTGAACATGGCACACATTCCTTTGGTTGAAGTAAAGCTGTAGATCTTGATTTTCCTACACTGAATCTCTCTCTCGTCGTCTTTCTTCACCCTCCACCCTTTCTGTGTAATTACTCACTGAAGGTTATTGCTGCAGGATGATAACTAATTAACGTGTGTGTGTGTGTGTGTGTGATGAAGCAATAAGTCAAAACTTGTTTTGCTTCAGGACCCAGATTTAACATTGGACTTTAAGTGACCCAACATTTAAGCATAATGTTTTAAAAGTAACAAACATTAATTAAAATTCATTAAATTGGTAATTCACTGCAGGCAAGATGAGCTTTTAATAAAACGTGGCTGTCTATGCAGTAAAAAGGCAAAACATTCAGAAATTGGTACTGGCATTCTCTTTGGCCAAAAACCTTACTACCCACAATGCACTTTTGTTTTTGGTGCCATCCTACTTTCAATTCAACAGTCTGTGGGTGCGAATGCAAAAATCCAGAAATTCCATCTGTAGTTTTAATGAAAGCCCTGGGGTTGTCAAAAATCAGCAAGATGGTGCAAAATGACACATTTTGATGCTTTTTAATTACATTTTGATGACAAATAAATGGAGATATCTGATATGGTTCACTGTAATAAATTACTGACATTGTAACAATGCGAAGCTAAATGAAAACGGGCAAACTTCTCCTTTAATTCATACATGAACTGCATTAGCACAATAAAAATACTTTTTTTTCTTTTTTTTTTTACATGACAGACTGAATAGAAAAAAAAAAAAATGTCATTGAATTGCTGGAAACCCATGAACAGCAGCAGACAGAACAACACTGGGCTAAATGTTGCATAAAGCTTGTCTCAGTTGTGTGTTTCATGCTCTCGGAAGCAATAATTCAAAGCACAAAACACACTGTCGTCAACACAAACCATGTTTACTTGTGTTGTGAGTGAAGCCATATTTAATATGGATCATATTTTCTTGCACAGTGTTTGTGGTTTTTGAGGATGAAGGCGTGTCACAACCTGTCCAACTTGTTACAGTTTTGTAATGTAATACCAACTAACTGTGCATGATTATATGTTTAGGAATGTTTTATTTGTTGGATTCCACCACCACAGTAAGCAATGACAGGCCATGCTTTATAGGGATTTTACCATGGTCATTATCCTGAATTATTTCACTCTTGAATGGTGCAATGGATGAATCAGAAGTATTTCAGAGATCTGGTTAGTAGTCATTTGTTATGCACATCCTCACACACTTCCACATGCAAATAAACATTCATTTGCCTAGACATCTTAAATCTATCAAACAAACAGCCTTCACATGCATGGTGTTTGTGGGCAGCACAATGGAAAAAATGGGAAACATTCTGTAGAGTTTCATAGCATGCAAATCGTTACAACATTTCAAGACTTACTGTACTTCAGGCATTTTGACATAAATCAGCATTTGGTTTTTTGAGTGCTCCAGTGAAACCAGTAGCCACAGTGATGAAGTCATGCTGTCATATCTGTGCATCAGTGAGTATGAGGATGTCCTGATGGTGGAGGAGTGAGGAGAAGTGTCTACTGTGACACAGAGATCCGCAGGTGGATGAGCACAAGCAGACGACACGCTTTCTCTTTCAGTTCTGTTGTGAGGTGTTTAAAGCGAGCATGACGGAGCTTCATACCTTTTCCTCCCGCATCCTCCCTCGAGTTGCATTTGCTAGATTTTCTTGTTAAATGCTATCTGTCAGGTTTATCAGATAATTAGCAGCGGCTGCCTTTAAAGCGCTCTTCTGTCTTTCCCCTGCCTGTCGTCTTTTGTGAAGAGAGTTTATTAGAGTGTTCAACAATGTCTAGGGAAAGCAGAGACACAGGAGAAACTCTCAGAGCTCTTTAATGTGACGCTGAATCAACATCCGCCGTTGTGCAGCAAGTCTACAAACTCATCACCTGGAGAAGCCAACTGCATTGTGATTCATGTTTGTCAAACTCCATGACAGAGGATGCACGCAAGCAGGAAAGAACAGCAGTGAACAGATTTGAAATACTTCAAATATAGAAGAAAAGAAGGCAAGGGCACAAGAATTATGCACAATTTTACCTTAAAGTACAAAACAATTCATATATGTCGCATCACTTTTTTTTTCTGTTCCTGTGACAAAAAAAAAGTAAAAAAAGTAAAAAAAAAAAAAAGTAAAATGCAAGCTCTTTCTATGGAGGTTTTCCCTGCCACTGTCATTTTTAGGTTGCTCAGTGATTCTTTATTACTGTTTTCTGCAAAGCTGTGCTATTTATTTATTATTATATTTTTTTTAATTATTTTTTTTAAACCAGTTCTGCTGTGGTTATTGACATTTCTATAAATAACTATGCCTTTAATATACATTTTTATTTTAGAAAATCAGTGCTGCAGTGGTTTTTAACATTTTAAGAAATAAATGTGCATTTAATTTAAAATGTACTTTATTTTATTTTATGCCAAATAATTAATGTTAATATATTATATATATATATATATATATATATATATATATATATATATATATATATATATATATATATATATATATATATATATATTTGTTTTAAAAAAGTACATTTCTGATAATGTATCTAGTCTAATGAAAAGTAAACATTATTTCTTCCACAGTAGAAATGGGATTTTGCACTCGTATTTTATGGGTTCGTCATATTTTGGTGTCCTTGTCATTATAAAGAAGTAACTGTGTTAAGTAACTGTTTAAAGCATTTTCTAAAGCACTCATTTGCACAACAATAAACAAGTTGTTTTAGGTGAGCCATAGCATGACTAACAGCTTGTCAAACAAAAACTGCGGGCAGACCTCCTGACATTTCAGAAAATGAAGAAAACAAGAACAGACATTGATCTTCTGTCCTTGCGAGCATCTATTTATACTTCGGTTAAGGTCAATTTGAAGACAAACAGCATGTGGCGAGTTGTCATGAAGATTGAGAAGTGGAGAGCCAACAACTGCGGCCAGCCGAGCCTCTGCCTGTGTGAAAATATGTGTAATGGCTACGTTTGAAACAGTATACGGCCAAAATGCTTCCTCGACATGCTCTGGGAGTGTATTTTCTCTCATTATTTAGCATATTTCAGCAGTGGAAATGTCAAGAGTTCAGCCTCAGCTCTTTTCCTCAGAAACCCTCTAAAGCTGATATAACTCAAAGCCGAGAAGCTTAAAACAGCTGAAAAGTATGAAAAGTAGTGTTTACTTTGGTCTGTTGCAGTTGGCTGCGCAGCCGCGCTTACACACGCTGCATAAATCAGCACTTTCTCCTTTCTTATTGTCTCACGACCATTATTCTCAATTACTTTCGACGTGTCTGTGAAAAAAGTATCAAGAGACCGTATTTAAGTGTGTTATTAAGTTATCCAAAATGAAAAGTGATTAGAGAGTGCAACCAAAGTACAAGATACAAGGAGGCAAATGATTCTCTTGATAGGATTAGAAAACGATGAACCACTTCAAAAAGGTTAATCTGCATATCTCATTAGGTTTTAAGTCCACTTATAACAATAATGGTCTTGAAAAATGTGCAGATGAATTCCCTGCGAAGCTCTCCACTTTTATACAGAAAAAAAACGCAAGTTATTAACCAAGGACTTTTTCTCTTAAGCACATTTAAAGGCACGATTAATTGCCACAGATGCGAGGACCAAAGCAGCTGCTGTGTTGCCTTTGTAATGCATTATGGAAAGAAATAAAATGTATCTCCAGGGGTAGCGTAGCCTGCTCTTTTCTTTGTTTGTTTGTCATATTTTCATATTTTCACAGTGCAACCATGCAATAAACCTTCAGCTGTGCTTTTGTTGAATAGCATGAAAAGGAGTGATTCATCAGTCGTTAACGAAATGAAGAGGAAAGAAAACTGTTTGCAGTAAATTGCCAGAGGTCTGGGATTAGATTCACAAGGTAACACAGCACATTCACACAAACATACATGCATATCAGTCCACGCTGAAGCCCAGAGCAGTACAAAAGCAAGGAAATGTGAAAGAGCTGTTTTCATATAATCTAGACTTTAGACCTGGTTCAATTAAACATGAATTAAACATTAAAAAGTTCATGTGACTGCATTGTTTGAAAAGATTGTTTGAAATGAACTATAATTGTTTTCTCAAATGATTGGTAGACCATAATGATAGTTGCTTGAGTCTTTTTTGTACTTTTTGTACACTGAAAAAAAAGAGCAGAAGCTAAAGGTCATCTGCACAATACCGATGTTTATGTTGGAAAATGGTTCAGAGATCTCATCTGCACTATTTTCATTTTCTAAAATAGGTCATTTGGACCAGGACTGGGAAACGTGAATGGTTTAGCTGATTTAGTCAAAGAAATGTACCTCTCGTGAGATAATTGTAAGATCTTTCTGTGCTTGAAACAAGGGGTCAAAACAGTATAGCCCTGTTTGCCCCTGCTGGCAGAACCTGTGACTACACTAACTGATCCTCTATTGACAGGCATTCGAATAATTCTCTATGTTCTGACACCAAATAGGTTTCCTTGTATTGTTGTAACAGATACACGTTCTTGGCCTAAACAATAAGCAACTGTTTTTGAATAGTACCACTAGAAAGTAAATGCAGCTCAAATGAAGGCAATGGAATTAAATTAGGAATATTTTCTCAAAATTTGAAAACATCTATATAACAGTACAAGGATTGCCTTTGAGCTAAAATATTCACCTGTAGTATCCCTGAGATTTTAAGTTAATATTTTAATAATTTAAAAACACATTCACACTGTTCTCTGATGTCAGTTAAAGGAATAGTTCACACCAAAATTGATCATCAAAATGTCAAAATGTTCTCTCCCTCAGGCCATCCAAGATTATGATGAGTTTGTTTCTTCATCAGATTTGTAGAAATGTGTCACTGCATCAGTGTCTCAGCAATGGATGCTCTGCAGTGAATGGGTGCCGTCAGAATGAGAGTCCAAACAGCTGAAAAAAACATCACAATAATCCACAAGTAATCCACACCATCAGTTAACATCTTGAGAAGACAAAAGCTGAAACAAATCCAGCATTAAGACATTTTTAACTAAAATACGAGTCCATAATCCATAATAACACTTTCTCCAGTGAAAAAGTTAATCTCCTGTTGTCTCTCACATCAAAATCCAGTCACATATTTGTTTAGAGCTGTTTTAGCTTGTAAACGCTGCTTGATCTGTGCAGATTTCTCTCCTGATTCACACCAGAACACTTTTTCACTGAGGAAGCATTATTATGGATTACGGACTCGTATTTTAGTTAATAAACATCTTAAAGATGGATTTGTTTCATCATTAAGTACAAACATGCAGACATGCTGCTTGAGGGACTGGAGTCGTGTGGATTATAAGTGTTGAGTGCTTTTATTTTGACATTACTGTAATTTTATTAAAATAAATATGGTAACGTTTTACTCGAAGACTTTAATGCATTATAAAAGTAGTTTTAATGCATTAATTATGCCTTGTAACGCACATTATAATGCATTGTACAATCTCATGAATAATTGTAACCACAGTTAATACATTATAACACTTATCAATTCATTGTTACACTATGCATTTTAAATTTAGTTATAATTATTTACGACAATATATAATGTATTACAACACACATTATGAATAATTTTAATGCATTATACCCTTAATTAACCCTTTATAATGCATTGAAATAAAAAAAGTGTTATCATAAATATCTTACTAAGGATACTCTAGTTTTAAGTCCACTAATAATAATAATGGTTTTGAAACATGCAGATTAATTCCCTGGGGAGCACTGCACATTTATAGACTTTTATTTTTTTTTTAAATTAATTATTAGCTCTTCATCAGCTTACAAAACATCCTGCAGTTCCTTTGCAATCCTGTGCTCTGCTTAAAGTTGACACTATTATATTTTACCAGATGCATTTACAATGTACAGTTTTTCCTGTAAAAATGAGCCTAAAACGTCCCCCTCCTCGCCTCTCTTTTTTTTAATGTCCCACTCAAATATCCACTTTCAAAGGCAAAAGCCACACTCACCAGGCAATTATATGGGGATTCTGAAGGTCAGAATAAAAATAAAGTGCTATTATGTATTATGTATATGCGTTTTTGCTATAACTGATTATGCATATGCTATTATATGCAGTTTTTATGTATATGCAAGAAAACTATTTTGCCTCAAGTATTTCTTGGCGATAACAGCGAGATTCCTGTTTGAGGTTAACACAGCGGCGAGTTTGTCCGAGCCCTGCCCCGTCCCACAAATGAAAAGGCAAGGCTCTGGCGTTGAGATTCGCCGTACCCTCCTCTTCTATAAATACGGTTCCTCCCCATCTGTGGCCCGCCAGAGTCTGAAGCTGTTTATGGTGGCATCTCTCGCATGCCTTTCAAGCCCATCCACACTCAGCCAAGTCACACAGGCATATTAGTCCTTTCTCATCTAATCAGTCCATCCTTATGCCCAAGACTTCAATTCATTAGAAGCACTCAGCGATGCAGGCCAGCTGTTTCCCGCTGCTTGGCTGAGAATGAGGTGAGGAAAGACAGGCAACCCAATACACGGCAGCGCTCCATACACAGCGCTTTAAAGCTTTCTATTAGAGCTGTAATGTTGGGCTGCTGTGTACACTAATTCAATCAGGTCCGTACAGACCCACGCGTCTGCGGCTCTGACATGGATGGGCCAGAAGAAAGGAGGGATGAGTCTGCTTTTTCTTTTCAAGATGATAAGTTGCAGCGGCCGTCTGCGTGAGGAATGCGCAGACACATTAAGCTGGATATCAGAGCGGGGAGATTACGAGATGTATTGTGTCTGATTTGGACAGAAGTGTTCCACTCTCAAAGGGAGGAGGGGAAGTAGTTTAAGGGGATCGAGAGGCAACCGTATATCTGCATGCGCTTGCTGAACGTGCCTGATAAAATATTGACTCGGCCATAATCTGGCCAGCTCCAAATAAAATCCAACTTGCTGATGGTGCGGCCGTGTTGAGTGTGTACCTGACAGCACTTTCTTCAGAGAAAGGACACTCTGTAAGGGGAAAAAAAAAAAAAAAAAAAAAAAAAAAAAAAAAAAAAATATATATATATATATATATATATATATAAATAAACAGACAGCAAAGGTACAAGTTCTACCATTAAAGGAATAGTTAACCTAAAAATTAACATTTCTTGATTATTTACTCACCTCCAGGCCATCCAAGATGTGTATGATTTCCTTTATTCAGTCAAAGAGAAATTAAGGCTTTGGAGGAAAACATTCCAGGATTTTTTATTTATTTATTTTTTTTCCATCTAATTCAAATGAATAGGACTATATACTAATAGGACTGTATAACATTTTTGAGGGTCCAAAATCAAAGTAATCCACAAGAAGCCAGTCAAAAAATAAGGGTCTTCACTAGCGAAACTATCAGTCTATTCAGAAATATATATATATATATATATATATATATATATATATATATATATATATATGAACTTTTTAACTACAAATGTGGTTGCTGCTGAAAATGATAGATCGTGCTGATAGGGGTTGTGTGGATTACTTTGAAGTTGTCTAAATACAGACTTTGAGCCATCAATAATGGTCTATATTGAGCCCTGTTCATTTACATTTGAGAAAAATCCTGCATTGTTTTCCTCCAGAACATTAAAGGGGTCATGACAAGGATTTTTTTGCTATTATTTTAATATGTTCCTTGAGGTTTACTTATTACGTTAATACAATTTTTTGCACAATAAATAAATAAATAAATAAATAACTAAATATGTGGAAAAATGATTATCTTCAAACTTCATTTTGACCCTCTTTCTAAAATGACCTGTTTTTAAGGGGCGGGTCCTTTAAAGCTTTCAGTAATCAGCCACTGTTACGTATGATTTGCTAATGTCATTGCAAAGGAAACAGTATCAATGCCCCCTCGCTATTGCATGTGAGTGTTTTGACAACATCATCAAAATAAACCAGCCATTTCCAGACAAAGCATTCTGAAATCATTTACTTACGGTTCTTGATGCAACTGCAGTCAGATCTAGGTCCGCTTCATCTTTCAACAAATATTTCTTTGTGACTCTCCATGACACTGTGCCTCATTTACAAAACAAAATCCTCCGATCAATCCTGAGACATGATCCGGGGTGCCATTAAAAATAAACTATCCACTTGTTCCTTATGCTAGGATCCTTCTGATATCTGTACAAAGACGCGAACGAGCTGTTTAAACTAAACGCGTCAAAGCGAACGTTCTTTCACTGCATGTGTCCTGACGACAGACTCAAGCATGGACTGTGTCAGAAAGTGAACCGCATCTGTTTACTGGATCCAGTTATTATATTTAGTATTAGTATTATATTTGTATATTAGTATTATATTTGTTTTTGATGTGACGCAACACTCGCATTCAATGTAATCAAGTATCAGCCATTAAGTGGGCGGGCCTATGGTGAGAAGATGACTATTCGTCGATGTCTTGCTCTGGAGGCAGTGTTTATGCATACAACTGCGCCCGGGTGACGTCACCTTAGACCTCGGATCCAAAACGAGCTGTTTTTGGAGCTTGATTAAATAAATGCTTGTTAGGAGGACATTTTAAGCTATGAAACTTGCAGGATGTTTTAATGGAACAAAGACCTCTTATATGCCAAAAGATCAAGGCAAATTTGATTTCTCATGTCATGACACCTTTAAAGGGATTGTAGTCATTTACTCATCCTCATGTTGCTCCAAACCTGTTTGAGTTTCTTTCTTCTATTGAACACAAATGAATGAAAAATAATATGTTGAAGAATGTTGGTAACCAAACAGCTGCTGGTAGCCATTGGCTTCCCTAGTATTTTCCCCTATACTATGCAAATCAATGGCTTTGCACATTCTTCAAAATATCTTCTTTGATTACTCTACAGCTCTAGAAAGAAAGTCATATACATCTTGCACGGCCTGGAGGTGAGTAAACAATCTGGAAACTTTCGTTTTAGGTGAACTATTCCTTTACATGTACAAACATTTCCTGTAACATTAAACCACAACACAATCCAATACATCATTCAAAATTCGGGAAAACACCTGTGAAAAATCCACATGGAAAATTCCTTCGTATTGAGGTGGCACATTGTGCTGTGTTTTTACAGAATTTTCTTTGAGGGAAGGAGACACTCTCTTTCTCTCATATGAGCGGACCGTCGTGTTGAAAGAACAGGAAAGCTTTCCCCTCGAAATCCCCGTCTCCGTCGGCACTCGACTATTTCCGCACTCGTTGTGCATTCAGAGCAGAAATACAGTACAGAAGAGTCTGAGAGGTGTAAATAAGAGCAGCAGGTGCGGAAGTGTCACGAAAACACCTCGGGGCTCAAAGCTAGCTATTCAAATGTTGCAGGCCTGTGTTTTCCACTGATTCTCAGATCTGTGTGCACCCTATCAACATACAACATATAACTAAAAAGTCTTTGAGAGGTCAAGTAAAATTGATTCATATAGTGCTTTAATAATACATATAGTTTCAAAGCAACTTTACAAAAACTCATACTGTTAATGTCTATAATGCCATAGTGCTTTACCATAGATTGGGTCGGTTTTGTTCTGTTTAGAAATGTAAATGTCGGTCGGTTTTGTTCTGTTTAGCAATTTGAATATTGGTTGGTTTTCTTCTGTTTAGAAACTTAAATATCGGTCAGTTTTGTTCTGTTTAGAAACTTGAATATCGGTCGGTTTTCTTCTGTTTAGAGACTTAAAAATGGGTCAGTTTTGTTTATGAATTTGGATATCGGTCGGTTTTCTTCTGTTTAGAGGCTTAAATATCAGTCGGTTTTCTTCTGTTTATAAATTTGGATATCGGTCAGTTTTCTTCTGTTTAGAGACTTAAATATCGGTCGGTTCTGTTCTATTTATACATTTGGATATCAGTCGGTTTTCTTCTGCTTAGAAACTTAAATATCGGTTGGTTTTCTTCTGTATATAAATTTGGAAATCGGTCAGTTTTCTTCTGTTTAGAGACTTAAAGGGGTCATATGACGTTGCTAAAAAGAACATTATTTTGTGTATTTGGTGTAATGCAATGTGTTTATGTGGTTTAAGGTTCAAAATTGTTTCTCCTCCAAGCCTCTCCTCTTCTCCTCTTTCTGAAACGCGCCGATTTTTACAAAGCGCATTGTTCTGAGAAGCAAGGCGTGCTCTGATTGGCCAGCTATCCAGTGCATTGTGATTGGCCGAATACCTCAAGCGTGAGAAGGAAATGTTATGTCCCTTACCGTATTGTGATGCTGTGTCCCGGCGCAACGACACAAAAACAATAAAACCCATTACAAATGAGGCATTTGTTGTATGCAGCAGGGACATAATTACTGGTTATAATGACTTATACTGTATTTTTTTTTTAAACATTACCATGTCTGCATTTGTGATCGGAGAAACGACAAACAACAAGCAATACTCTACACAGCTCAAAACTTGCGTTTGAGTAGTCAGTGGCAAATTATTTAAATATGAAAACATGCTTACAGGCTGTGAGTCAGAAGCGCCAGACTGTTGTTGCAAAGTTGTAATTGCCCCACTTTATAGAAACAGTCTTTGAGCACAGCTGGCATTGTTACTATAGGAAATAGTCCTCTGTAAAATGTGATGCACACACTCGAATATTTGGGTTGAACTGGTCTGCAACAGTATTGTAAATGCATCTTAACCACTGATTTCTAGTTGTGTCCTCTTTTGGAAGCCCAAAATAGTTTCGCTTTCACACAGAAACACAGCGTCTCCAGGACATGGCGCCGGCGGCAGTAACAACACTACAGAGAGAATAATAGTTCCGCTCTCTTTCATTGCTTACATTTGGGCGGTGTTTTGCAAAACTCCACACACTGTGACATAGACATGTGGGGGCGTGTTTGAATGAGCCATTTTAAGAGGGCGTGGTCGAGTCTTAACTTTTATAAAGAATATCTCTTTTGGTTTAGTCTTTGCAACTTCAGGGATCTTATCGATGCACAAACAGCTTGTAACACTCCAAAGAGAAAGGAAAACTTGAAATCGCATCATATGACCCATTTAAATTTTGGTCCGTTTTGTTCTGTTTAGAAATTTGGATATCTATTATATTGAGAGTTTGGGTTGTTTTTTTCATTAACAGTTTTAAATATTGGTCGGTTTTATTCTATTAAGAGATTAAGAAGTGATTACTAAGAAGTGATTCTCAAAAGTTATTCATGAAAATATGAAAAGTTGTCAAAGGTGAAAGGTTTGAGGAACTCTGATGCTCAAAAGTAATTAAGGGATTTAGATAATGGTTTGTTTAAGTGAACGGAAGCATCAATGAAGATACAACTGGTTGGCTTAAGTGAAAAATAGTCAGCTGTCAAAGAGTGATGTGAGTTTAACATTTTCCTAATTAACAAGGAAACTGCTGTGTAAAGGAATCATTATGAATTAAGATAAATACCACTATTGTTTCAAAGGCATTTAAATAGCAAACATTAGTAATTAAAAACGCTGCAATTAAAAACGAGTGCATCTGATATGTGAATCATCAACTACACTTCTGGTTTTAAGGTGTGTCTGTGTGTTTACTTCTAATACTACTTTACAGTTTTAATTTAACCCAAATATTTTTTACCTCATATTATTTTCATCAGTTAGCCTCAGAAATATAGTCACACAGACTTATTTTATGCTACGTTTATGGTGCCTTTTTGAAGTATAAATCACCATGCATGCACCATCAGTATATTGAAAACTTTAACATTATGTCAAAAATAAGTGGGGTCAGAACAACAGGAGGGTGAGTAATGGATGACATAATTTACATTTTAGGTGAGCTATTAAATAAGACCTGTTCAAAGATTAGGGTTAAAAGTTTTAAACTCGTCCACAGCCTTCTGTAAACCCAGCAGATGAAGCATTGCACGCTAGTGTCTCCTCGCGAAGGTTTGTGTTGCACTGCCCCCTCTGTGCCGTACCTGAAAGTGAAAGAACACATGCGCCTCCTTCAGAAAGCGAAGTATGAAAGAACTGCACAGCTGAAATGACAACGCTGCACTCGGGTCGGCGTGTAGGATTTCACATGTCCTGTATCACGCACGCTTCATGAAACATACAATTATGAGAAGCCGAAGATCACTTATAATAAAACACTTTAGCAGACCGTCCTGTGCAGACGGGCGAAAGCATGCTCTCCTTCACATTTGTATTTGCATGTCTCTCGACGCGCTGCCATTGGCCTTGATACACCACACCTGTTTTAGTAATAAAGACATGCATGCACACTAGCAGCAGATCGGGCTGCCACGGGCCCAGGGGTAAGAGCGCACACAGGCCCGGGTGTTTCTCCCACCCTCTGACAGCAGATGTGTTTAATTATTGCTATAAACACCACTTCATGCGTGCCCATTCTGCCTCACAGCACACTAAAGAAACTAAACAGATTGTATAACATAGTGTCCTATTGCTGTCTGCGAAGGATTTAGAAAATAAAACACTTCCTTTTTGACTTTCGGTCAGTTGGCAAGGGCCACACAGAACGTGGAATGCACTCCCAGGGCACGGGGCGGGAGGGGATTGTGGGAAAACTTTAATTAAAAGCTTGTCAGTGCAATTTCACCTGGGCGAAATAACCCCTCCTGACTCCGGGCTCTGCGGTGGGACGGCTTGGCAGCACGGCTGAATTTGGGAATGCATTCGGAGCAGCTACTGTGGGGTTTAAAGGAGCTGCTCGCTGGCGCCCGTGACCGCACTCTCACCCGGTGGCTGCTCTCCAAACACATCTTTTATCCTCATTCATATTTCAGTTTTGTGATCTGTATCTATTGTGGAGCTGAAATGTGAGTATCAAAAAGCTACAAAAGGATTCTGTCTTCACGGCGCGGTCAGCCAAGTCGGCACAAATATCCACTGCATGGTGTTTTGGAGTCTACACTCTTAAAAATAAAGGTTCTTTATTGGCATGAAGAACCTTGAACATCCATGGAACCTTCCAAATGCAGAAAAGGTTCTTTATAGTTGAAAACTGTTCTTTAGATTGTTATAATGTTCTTCATAATGGTTATTTTAGGAACTGTTCACTGAAAGGTTCTTTTGGGAACCAAAAATAATTCTTCTATGGCATCACTGCAAGAACATCCTTTTGGAACCTTTATTTTTAAGAGTGTAAGGATATCAAAAGTTAAATATTGCAATTAGAAGAGCAAGAGATGAGCAATCACATCAACAAGGCTGTGTCTCATTCCACTCTTTAGTTCCCTTTGATATGAATCAGTATATTGTGAAGACAATTGTGAGTTGTAGGAAGGTCTTCGGTTCACTAAACTAAACACAATTACATGGTTGTGCATTCAGACATTGCTGACACCACTGTATAAGGGGTTGTTCACACGGAATCTTTTTTTTTTTTTTTTTGATTTTTGACGATGGACGTGTGTGACCAACATCTTGTGATCGACGCAACACTCTAAAATTGCAGCAGTCAAGTTAAACTGTTCAATTTTAAAAACGTATCTCAAGAACTTTTTTTCCCCATTCCACTGCCTGCGTCTAAAGTTTTTCAAAGCATGTTCTTCTGATATTATCATATGTGCTTTATCATGCATCTTTGTTGCTGTAAAATGCAGTTTCATTATGTAATATGTACTCTTATTCTCCGGTTCAGAATCTTTTATCAAATGCAAAAATGCCAGGAGTTCATAAAACATACTAATGTATAAAACCACAAAAAATATTAGGGTAGGACTACACATAAAAAAAAAAAAATAAATAAAAAAAAAAATCAATAATAATAATAATAATAATATTAATAATAGTCCAGTTTTGATGACTAAGGAAAGCATGACAACATTTCCAGTATGCGTTTTCCTGAATGTCTTGATTGACCAATCAGAATCCAGTATTCCAGCAGTGATGACACAGGATTTTTGTTGTCCAAACTTTAAGTTAGCATCACCCTACACGATGACTTCAACATCATCAACATTAAGCTTCAGCAACTCTTTCAGTCTTTATTTAAAAAAAAATATTTCCTCTGAAAGTTTGAGTTAGAATAATTTGCAAGATTGTCATTATAAACTACAAAAGTGGACTAGTGAGTCCCAACAAGCTCTGTAGTCTCATTTACACAGTTATTAGCACGACTTTGAAAATCAGTTGTGGGTATTACTGATGTATTTTGTTATAGAATAAAATGTGAACATGTCTTGTGCCTGAGTTCAGCACACACCTTATTTCAGGCATTTAAACAAAACCCATTCAAAAAACCCATTGAACCCGAAGTGCTAAAATACAAGTTTGTTTCTTTCTTATTCTTGGCCTACAAAAGTACATCAGAGCTCTCTATAATGCATCATGAGCTGAGCACACAGATATCTGTTTTTCCATGTTCAAGTAGGACACTTGTGTCCCTAGAAAACAGCTGTCCTGTGGAGTTACCATGATGACTGTTGAGTGAACCGAACATCGTTCTCAGATGACGTCTCTGTTCAGCACGAGCACAACGTCGAGGCGTCCCGAAACAGCATCACAAGTGCTTCAGACTGGAGAACTGAAGAGTCTCTCATGGACAGGAATAAAACCTGCAGTGCCACATTTAGCAGCAGAGCAGTTAGCTGTGTTAAGAACAACTTGAGATAGCTTGATACAGACACAGAGGTGTTTCCTCAAACAACTGAGGCCTGCCAGCGAGTTAAATTAAGAAATAGAGGTAGTTTGGAAACCTGCTTCTAAAGGTCATATTATACTGAAATTTTGATGTAATAAAATTAACAAACATTTATGTACAGGTGTGAATTCTTAATCTAAAGTTAACATAAATCTCATTGAAGTATAGAAGCCTGTTTCCACCATGAAATTGGGGAAAAATAAAAATAAAAAAATAAACACTACATAAATAAAGTTAATTGCAAGTTTCTTATCTTACAATCCTGAGTTTTTTTTTTTTTTCGTTTTTTTTCTCACAAATCTGATGTAATAAACAAACTCTCAGTTGCAAGATATAAACCTGTTCTGAGATATGAACTCGCAATTGCAAGAAAAAAAGTTTTGAGAAAGTTGCAAGTACTATTCCTCGTTCTGTGATGAAAGAAAATGTAAACTTATGAGAAAAAAAGTCAGAATTTCAGATGTAAAATCAATTATGAGATGTACACTTGGAATTGCAAGAAAAAAAGGTCAGAAATCTGAGTTTATATCTCGCAATTCTGACTTTTTCCTCCAAATTGCAGGAAAGTGTTAAAAAAGCTATTAAAAATGAGTTTATTTATATATATATATATATAAATAAATAAATAAATAAATAAGCAAGCATAGGTTATGTGGGATTAACTGACGGCAAAGCAGATCTAAGAGTCTGTTTGCTAATGACTGTGATGTGTCAGTGTTTCCCAGTGTTTTCAGGGGTATTTAAAGCTCTGCGATTACAGAATTTGTTTAAACGATAAACTTTTAAATGATGCTTTTGTTTAACACGGACTGCAGCCAGTTCTCTTAATTGTGCACACATCAGTTTTAATCAAATGCATGATGTGCATTATAGCAGATGTAAGCCTTTAATATTTCAATGGAGCTGCTGCAGCCCAGAGGGGAATGCTGGGAACGTCCTAACGTTTATGAGATGTGAGGGCGTCTCTCTCAGGAATTAGCCTCATGGCCTCTCTGTCATATGACCTCAGTTATTGGTGGATGCATCTGGGCATGTCTTACTGGATCTGATTAGGTGCAAATGAAATCTTCATCCATTGTCAGAGCAGATTAAAGAAATGAGACAAAGGGTGCCTTTGTTCTTACTCTACATATTCATAACATACTGTAGCTGAACTACAGTACTGCTATAGGACACAAAAAACAAGACCAAAAATCATGAGCCTTTGCAGAATCGGTTGATGTTTAAAATTTGAATTAAAAATCCAATATTTATTTCTTACTAATTTTAGGGTGCTGATCTGAAAAAAAAAAAAATAAATAAAATAAATAAATTAATAATAATAATAATAATAATAATAATAATAACAATAATAATAATAATAATAATAATAATAATAATAATAAATAAATAATGATAACAATAATTAAATAAAATAAAATAAACTGGAACATATTCATTTTAAAAATAGTACGTAAAAAAAAAAAAAAAAAAAAAAATATATATATATATATATATATATATATATATATACATATATATATATATATATTTATTATATATATATATATATATATATATATATATATATATATATATATATATATATATATATATATGCATTTTGTATTATTTTTGATTTAACAACCATTTGTAAGGTGACATGAGCAAAGTGTTTTCTGCTTCATCGAAGGGTCCAAACAGCCAAACACCGACGGAAAATGACAGATTTTGTGGGGGGAAAACAGCTTGTTTTGGTTATATTTGACATTATATGGAGTATTTGAATGTGTTTTTCCACTCATTTCGCTTATATAAAGCTGTGTAATCTTTTTCAAAAATGTGTATATTTATTTTTATGTTGTTTGAATCCTCCTTGAGCATCAGCATCTCAACATCATACAGCCCCTGGAAGAACATAAATATGTGAAGCATTCCAGAATTACATGTCAAGAACAATAATATCAAACAATCATTGCTTCTTAATTTAAATTATGTTTATATTAAAGGTGCATAGGTGATTGTCTTAAGAAACATTTTTTGTTTTACTGGTTGAAAGTCTCTTCACATCCCGATAGCAATCATTAAGTTAAGTGGTCTAAATGTATTTATCTATATTTATAAATTCCGTGGAAGGCGTAGCACCAAGAAATCCAATCAAAATTGGATGAATACATTATCTGAAAGCTGAATAAATAAGCTTTCCATTGATGTATGATTTGTTAGGATAGGACAATATTTGGCCGAGCTACAAATATTTGAATATCTGAAGAAAAAAAAAAAAAAATCTAAATATTGAGAAAATCGCCTTTAAAGTTGTCCAAATGAAGTTCTTAGTAATGCACATTACTAATCAAAAAATATGTTTTGATATATTTACGGTAAGAAATACACAAAATATATTCATGGAACATGATATTTATTTAATATCCTAATCATTTTTGACATTAAATAAAAGTTGATCATTTTTTATCCTTACAATGTATTGTTGGCTTTTGTTACAAATATACCCGTGCTGCTTATGACTGCTTTTGTGCTCCAGGGTCATATATTGTAGACATATATTGTTGCCACATAAAATATCATAAAAAGAAAAAAATCATCATATAGATATTAACGTGCATGTTATATATGTTATAAACTTGCATGTATGTGAAAATTATACACAGCCTTATAGGCTGTAACATACTGAATATGGCAATTTCACTGTAGGGCAATACATATCATATTTCTGTATGGGCTGGTTTGTGGAAAAGAGGAAATATTTAATGTTACAGCACAACTGCAAGAGCTGTTGTCTGTTTTGGTCACTTGCCACGAATGGTCAGCAATGGCACGAATACGACACAAACACAAACAGACGCCGCTGTGCCAGCACAGCCGTGTTCTGCAGCACGTGTGTTTTGCAATGCAGATCCGGGCCTGCGACTGGCAGCAGTAAATCCATTTGCTCGTCGATGAGGGTCTCTGCCCAGGCTGGGAATTAGTGTTTGGGGAGGGGGATCTACCGGCTTCCACTGATAACGTGCCGCTGAACTAGCCAAAGACTGTCTGCAGGCATGCATTAAGCATCTCGATGGCACTTAGAAAACCCTCATTCTGCCTCCACCGGCTCTTCTCTGAAAGCATGGGCAAGGCTTTGATATGGAACTACGGAAAGCAGATTTTGACTGATGGAGTGTTTTGGGGAGATACTGAACAGTCTGTGCGTCTGTCTGCACATTTGACACGCAATTTGTGTGCTTGTACCTTTTGTGGAAAAATGTGCAAGCAGACGCTTGTGAAAAAGAGATGAGGGCAGAAAGCAAGTCAAAAAATGTGAGGAAATAAAAGATCTATAAAAAACTGAAATATCTCTCACTGAAATGATCTAACAATCTCATCACAATCTCAACACCAAACTACAGTGCTCATCCCAACTTAGCTTCAAAATACTGAACAGCATTTAATAGCAACACTGTGGTGAAAAACAGACTCAATAATCAGCTTCCACTCAAACTGAAGAGCAGAATCTGTTAATCATCACTGCATTTAGTTTGATATTTGTTTAAATGGATGAGAAATTTAATGGAATTAAAATTAGCAGAATGTTGTATTGTTGTGGAAAATTTGAGAAATTAAACTCTGTCTTTATAGATACAGTATGAACAACATGCTCCACTATCAGTGTCATTCTCACAAATTAATAACATACACATACTGATTTGTTTTCTTGACCTTTTATTTTTATTTTGTTTTATTTATTTATTTATTTTTCATATATTTGTATGAAATAAGTCTGCTTCCATTTTAACATAAAATAAAATACATAATAATACATCCCTATAATAAAGTCCATCTGCTGTTGTCTCTCACATCAAAATCCAGTCACATATTTGTTTAGAGCTGTTTTGGCTTGTAAACGCTGCTTGATCTGTGCAGATTTCTCTCCTGATTCAGACCAGAACACTTTTTCACTGGAGGAAGTGTTATTATGGATTATGGACTCATATTTTAGTTAAACAAATCTTAATGCTGGATTTGTTTCAGCTTTTGTCTTCTCAAGATGTTAACTGATGGACTGGAGTGGTGTGGATTATTGTGATGTTTTTATCAGCTGTTTGGACTCTCATTCTGACGGCACCCATTCGCATCCATTGCTGAGACAGTGATGCAATGCTACATTTCTCCAAATCTGATGAAGAAACAAACCCATCATAATCTCTGATGGCCTGAGGGTGAGCACATTTTCACCTGTCAACTATTCCTTTAACACTTTTTGAGAGCTGTTTGCTCTCACTTATTATAAAACATGTAATACTTAAACCTATATTATTATTATTATTATTATTATTATTATTATTGACATTACCAGTATGACTTTCCATAAAGCTGCTAGGAAAGGATGTGCACTGTGAAAAGCGATACAGAAATAAATGTGATTTGATCTCATAAGCATATTTTAATCGTCAAAGTAGGCTATATCTGAATTTACTCAGCAGTTGCATGCATTTTTGAGTGTGATACAAAAGAGGAAGTTGGTCTCTTTTAAGTAGTGAACATTTTCTGTTGAACACAATCCTCAAACAAAGACTGAAGGGAATGAAAAGTGGTGTTAGAAATCACACTGCAGAACAACCAGGGCTCTGGAAGCATTCCTGCCACAGGCTTTAAGAGTCGACTTCATTAGTACATTGACAAACAGTCAATCATACAAGTTACTCCAGCAATACCTACTGCGGTTTTACTACAAGTTACGGCACATCTGCATTCTTTGGGTTAAGATGGACCACCTACCCCGTAAAATTTAATCACTCTGGGTTTACCTGTACACATCTGTCAGATTTATTTGCAATAAACGCTCCTTTGTAAACTATCAGGCCTGTTATGTCAGGTTTAACAACTCACCTTTCTGGTTTCGATGAGGAAATATATTTTGATTTACATACATTCTGATTTACAGCACTGAAGCCAACGCACATACACGCAGCAGAAGGAAGGCCCTCGGCTCCCAACGATCGAATGACAAAGAAGTCATCACACAATGCCTCAATCAATACAGATTCTTTCTATCAAAAATGACCTGTGGTTAAACACGATCCACAAAACCACCCCGAAGGCCATTTCTCACAAACGCTCCGGTGACCCGCGCCTTCAAAAGAAATCTTTAATCACCCACGGCTCCTCATTTAGCAATGTCAAAACACAACTATACTCTCAGCAATATGAGTAAGCACACGAGTGAAAACATCCAAGTCGGCTGGTGGGATCGAAGCAATGACAGATAGGTTAATACAGACTGCAGTGAGAGAATTTGACAAATTAGAGCAGCACCTGGGCTGTGATTTATCAGGCTTCTGTGATGTGCCTGCTGGGAATTTCAGAGAGAGAGAGAGAGAGAGGAATACGAACGGTTTTCACACAGGAGCGCTTTTTTCCTCCAAATTATTAATAGCATTCTTGACCACAATTCATTTTGACAAATCGCTACTCAGGGTATTAGGATAGTTTGACTGTGTATAACACTGCCTCATACTCCTGGTTTGATAACCTCCCATCTGCAAGCTCCTGTAGGATATTTGATGAAGAGATATGGCAGATGGCATTGCAGAAATTCTCAAGGCAATAACCCGAACATTAAAGGGATGCACGAGAGAGGCGAGCGTCTCGTCCAACTGTCAGTCAGAGGGAAGCCGCTGAAAGAGAGACGTGCGAGTTTAACTGCTGGAAAGGAGAAACACACAATTAGTCAGCTGTCAGACAGCCTTTTCTTCACGGATCGAACACGCATCAATCAAGAACGTCACTGTATGATTGTGAATATCTCTGTCAAAACAGAGCATTCCTACTATGACATTTAGCCCAGGCTGAGCCGATGAAAACAGTTTGGTGCTCAAATGCTTTTATTGATATAACTAATATGTCAGATATTTGCCCTTGTAAACAAGAAGTGCACTTAATTGTATTTGATGTGCACTTGTATTGCATTTCAACTCTTAAAAATATTGTATAAGTATAAAGGTTTTAAAAAAAATAACTTGAAGATGAAATAAAAGGCCACTTAACTGCACTTAAAGAGAAAAAAAAATCTTAAGACACTTTTAAAATGTGCAATTTGTAATAATATAAAATTAAAAGTTTTACATTAAAGTACTTTTTACATTATAGTTTTAATAATTTAAACATTGAAAGATGTAGTGTGTTATTTGATTAATTTATTAGACTTTACATGTACTGAATTATAGCTACACCACTATGAATGTGTAATTACAAATATATTTAAATTCATGTTTCAGCAGCAAATGACAGTTACATATTCTTAAGTACTTTATTTCATCATTTTAAAAGTATGCTTAAGTGTAGATTATATATATATATATATATATATATATATATATATATATATATATATATATATATATATATATATATATATATATATATATATATATGTGTGTGTGTGTGTAAATGCATATATGTATATATGTAAACGTGATCCGGGTTGAATAGACAAAGATAATAAAACATTTACTGAAAAAGAATAATCTTTCCCTATATCTTTAATGTTCATAATAATTTTTCTTACAATTTATATTCCTGCAGCACCTGTTTTAGCTTTGGTTTCTTGAAAACCCCCTTCTGAAAAACCTAGTCTGCTGTGATTGGTCACTACTTAGAGCAGGGTTCCTCAATTAGTTTTTGTAGAAGGCCGAATTCTTCCAACAATACCAAGCCAAAGGCCACTGACCTTTATATATATATATATATATATATATATATATATATATATATATATATATATATTATTCTTATTATTACAATTATTGTATTATTGTTGCTTTTGTTAAAATAGTCACAAGATGGTCACATGATAAATATTCAGATGTTTCCCCCAGTTGTCTGTTTTATTCAAACAATTATGAAGATTTTTGCATTTAGATACAGAAGAACTTTGCCGGTTGAATATTAAAAACAACTGAACAAACAAAAAATCTGGATCTCCATGTCTGCCATGCAAATCAACTGTTCCTGCTCATCTCCAGACTGGATCTCTTCTCTCCACTTTCCCTAATTGCAGATTCAATTATTAGATCTGTCAGCATTAATATTTTTAGACTTAGATTTTTTTGGGGGATCAAACTGTAACACCGTGTGTCCCAACCAGACGTGACGCGATGTGATAAAAAGTAAATAAAGATAAAGAGTGACACATGACAATAGGCGAAACGGAATTCTATTTTAGATATGATTTTTATTTTCTGCGGCATCGTGGCAGGAACAACACACAAAATATGACAGTGATAATCTCAGTTCATGATTATGTGCTTTATTCAATGATAAAAGTGTCTAATGTGAGTTTGAATAATATTTTGTGTGAGGTTTATAGCCATAGTGAAAGCAACAATAGATATTTTACTTCAGATCTTGAAAATAAAAAAGAAAATTTGCATTAAAACTGTGAACTCACAGCGAACCAACATCCATAACAAAGATGGTATCACCCACTCACTCACTCACTCACTCACTCACAAGCACGCACGCACACACACACACGCACACACACACTCACTCACTCACACACACACACACACACACACACACACATTCACTCACACTCACACAGACACAAACACGCACGCACGCACACACACACATACTGGTTTTTGTGGTTTAGCAGGACTTTGATGGTCAAACCAGTTGGATGGTGGTTTAAGGGGACACACCTTTCCCAATGTCCTACAGAAATGAAACAACTATCATAAATTTTGTTTTACTCTGCAGAACACAAATATCACTTTGGAATTTCTTTACACACAATAGAACGGATAATATGACAATATGATATTTTGGTGGTAAACAAGGACAGCCACGCCCCTCCTAAAATGTTCCCGCCTCTTACATAATTGGGATTTATAGGTTCTTATCGATTTATGAAGACACTCGTTTTACAATACACAAAACATGTCAGTTCTCTGGATTACAGGGACCAATGTGTTTTACTGGTACATGACCATACACAACACACAAATATGTCAATATGCTGCATTATCAAGACTAAGGTGGTTAAAGAGTACCAGATCTTAAACACAATACACAACATAACATACAACATTACAGGGACCAATGTGTTTTAGAAGTACTTTAATAACTTAAAATTGTGACATAAAAACAAACAAAAAGTAAATAGTGTAATCTTTCTGTAAAAAAAAGGGATGCCACACAAAAACAAAAAACAAAAAATGAAATCCACCAACTTAAAAAAAAACAATAAATCAAAAGGCATGCCACAAGTTGTAAGTACCTCACTAAATGGATAGTAAACATGAGATTAACTCTCGGAGGATGCAATAAATGCTGCAGATGTGTAGAGAGACCGATTTATCTTTAAGGGACAGGTCATCCAAAAATCAACAACAAGAGATTGAGGAATTGACAGAATTGTCATTTTTTGACAAACTAACAGTTGAACTTAAAAAGATTTCTACAGTGAGATATTAGTATGAACTGCTGCCATACCAGTTTGAAAATAACAACAACAATCAAAGTGCTAATTATAATAGAATACCATCAAAAGGGACACAGGATGTACTGTAACATCACTTACTTTGGGTTTTCCTTTTTAAACTAATTCCTCGATTCCTTACAAAATCGCGTATGTTCTGTGCACTGCGTCTCGCCAAAACAGGATCCTCAGCAGTCTTACACTGCTGGCATTCAGTCAATGTGGCCAGTTTTCCTTTAGTTATATGGCCCTTAAAATGTTTCATTACAGCTGTAATTTCAGCATTTGACCAGGCCACTTTCTGCCCTCTCCGTGGGTTTTCAGTTTCTGCCTCACTCTCATTCTCTGTACAGAAGAATACATACTTTAGTGAGTTCTAACACTATGAGTGTGAGCTCATGTACTTACATTGATGGTGGTATTGCAATTTAAACCTCTGGTACCTTTAGGAACTTCAGTGGTGCTCTCAATGGGCATCTTCTGAACACCTGCAAAAAAATCAGTCATATAATGATCAGGAAACTCAGAAGAAACAAAAAAATAAAAATAAATAAATAAAAAAATAAAATAAAATAAAATAAAATAATATAATATATATATATATATATATATATATATATATATATATATATATATATATACACACACACACACAGACGTGAATCTCAATAAATTAGAATGTCGTGGAAAAGTTAATTTATTTCAGTAATTCAACTCAAATTGTGAAACTCGTGTATTAAATAAATTCAATGCACACAGACTGAATTAGTTTAAGTCTTTGGTTCTTTTAATTGTGATGATTTAGGCTCATTTAACAAAAACCCACCAATTCACTCTCAATAAATTAGAATACTTCACAAGACCAATAAAAAAAAATAAATTAAAAAAATAAATAAATAAAAAAAATTTGTGAATTGTTGGCCTTCTGGAAAGTATGTTCATTTACTGTATATGTACTCAATACTTGGTAGGGGCTCCTTTTGCTTTAATTACTGCCTCAATTCGGCGTGGCATGGAGGTGATCAGTTTGTGGCACTGCTGAGGTGGTATGGAAGCCCAGGTTTCTTTGACAGTAGCCTTCAGCTCATCTGCATTGTTGGGTCTGATGTCTCATCTTCCTCTTGACAATACCCCATAGATTCTCTATGGGGTTCAGGTCTGGTGAGTTTGCTGGCGAATCAAGCACAGTAACACCATGGTCATTGAACCAGCTTTTGGTACCTTTGGCAGTGTGGGCAGGTGCCAAGTCCTGCTGGAAAATGAAATCAGCATCTCCATAAAGCTTGTCAGCAGAAGGAAGCATGAAGTGCTCTAAAATGTCCTGGTAGATGGCTGCGTTGACTGTGGACTTCAGAAAACACAGTGGACCAACACCAGCAGATGACATGGCAGCCCAAATCATCACTGACTGTGGAAACTAAACACTGGACTTCAAGCAACATGGATTCTGTGCCTCTCCACTCTTCCTCCAGACTCTGGGACCTTGATTTCCAAATGAAATGCAAAATTTACTTTCATCTGAAAAGAGGACTTTGGACCACTGAGCAACAGTCCAGTTCTTTTTCTCCTTAGCCCAGGTAAGATGCTTCTGACGTTGTCTCTAGTTCAGAAGTGGCTTGGTAGCCCTTTTCCTGAAGACGTCTGAGCGTGGTGACTCTTGATGCACTGACTCCAGCTTTAGTCCACTCCTTGTCAAGCTCTCACAAGTGTTTGAATCAGCTTTGCTTGACAGTATTCTCAAGCTTGCAGTCATCCCTGTTGCTTGTGCACCTTTTCCTACCCAAATTCTTCCTTCCAGTCAACTTTGCATTTAATATGCTTTGATACAGCACTCTGTAAACAGCCACACCTTTCAGTAACGACCCTCTGTGACTTACCCTCTTTGTGGAGGGCGTCAATGTTCGTCTTCTGGATCATTGCCAAGTCAGCAGTCGTCTCCATTATTGTGGTTTCAAAGAACAAGAGATACCCGGAATTTATACTGTAGGGATGGTCATTAATTGAAACTCAAATGTAAATAATCTAATATTTTGAAATACTGATTTTTGACTTTCATGAGCTGTAAGCTCTAATCATCAAAATTAAAACAAACAACCAAAAAAAAAAAAAAAAAAAAAACTTTTGAAATGTTTTACTTTACATGCAATGAATCTAAAATATATGAAAGTTTCACTTTTTGAAATAACTTACAAGAAAAAAAATGAACTTTTTCACGACATTCTAATTTATTGAGATGCACCTGTATATATATATATATATATATATATATATATATATATATATATATATATATATATATATATATATATATATATTATATATATTCATTCATTCATTCATTCATTCATTCATTCAAAATGGCTTGGCCTGTTAAACATTTCTTTTTTTAAACAGTCATTTATCAGTTTTTGCCTTAAACATGATAGGTATCTGGCTATACCAATAGGTTGAGACTTATGGATGTGCCCAAATAGCGAATCCGTATTCGGAAAGGCACGAAAAACGAATAATGCGTTCTACGGAGCCACAAAAGGGACATGGTTAGCCGCTTACTAGCAGTTGCCTGTTACATTACAGTACATAAAATGTCACTTACCACATAAACAGAGAGAGGTAAGGAGAGATGACTGATAGGACAATGGTGAATGATTTATAGATCCTGAGCACCACTGACAAACATCTAATCTTGTGAAATGTGTGGTAAGTAGTGCCGCTCCGTAGCAGAGTACACTAAAAAAAAATTCTGGGTTATTTTTTTTAAGCCAAGTGATGGGTTCAGCCCGCTGTATCATTATATTGGGTTGTTTTTAACATTTTTACCCAGGTGCTGGGTTATTTTTTTAACCCAAATGCTGAGTTCAACTTGTTGGGTCATTTTATTGGGTTATTTAAAAAAAAAATTTTTTTACCCAGGCGCTGGGTAGTTTTCTTGTAACTAGTTGCTAAGTCATTTTAAATGCTGGGTTATTTTTTTTCTACCCAACCGTTGGGTTGAGCCTGTCTCCTATGCAACAACCCAGGCCAGCAGCTGCTGAGTTACTTTGGTTACAGTCAGAGAGCGTGGGCTTTTGAGTCTTCTACAGGAAAAAGCGATTCACAGCGCTGCCGATTTGGTGCACTTCCTCAAGAAATAAAGGTTTGTATACATTTTTATTTCATTTATAAAGTCTTTACTGTGCTGTAAATTTTTATTATTTTACGCAACGTAAGGATGAGATGTCAGTCAGCTGTGTCAGCAGCAGCAGCAATAGAAACGCCTATTGCCTTGCATAACATGAATGGATTTTATTCGTTATAATACGGAGTTTAATTTAATGCTATAATATGTTCTCTAATATCAGTACTCCCGCAAACAGCAGCTCTTCACCGGCTGAGATATGGGCGACACACCGGCGCAAGAATTAGCGCTATTTCGGTAAAAAGCGATTACAACGGACGGTTGAATAGACTTAAAATGCTACTTTTAAATGTTACATTTTTATGTCTAAAATGCGTGTTAAACAAGTTTAAATGTATGTAATGTTGTAAACTATGCTGTATTCACCCAAATAAATTCAATGTGTCTTGTATTTTGTGTGTTCTTTGTGTTCTTGCTTGATAATAAATGTCCATCTTTTGATTATTGCTGTTGCCTATAGTAATTCTGTATGTGATTTTTAATTTCCAGCCCATTATAAGCCAGCAATATAATAATTTTTAAACAATAGATGACTTAAATAAAACAACCTAGCATGGTGGGTAAAAACGTTTAACCCAACCAGCTGGGTCAAAATAACCCTGCATTTGTTCTGTCCAATATTTACCCAGCGCTGGGTTGCCAAATAACCCCAGTTGGGTTGTTTTTAACCCAGCATTTTTTAGAGTGTAGGCTGTGTGATAGCGAATCTCAAAAGTGAAAGTAAAAAGCAAACGCGCATTCATAAGTGATTTCAATGTCCTGCATATTAATAATGGCTCCCTGATGCCGCAATTTATATACAGGACAATTACCCAACATTATAATTGTGAGAGAAAGCACTGAAATATCTTTTGTGTGTATATCTCGAATATATCATATTTATTCCCTTTAGGGTTGCCATAGTACAAATCATTAGCTTTCTGAATACCGTATATATATATATATATATATATATATATATGGGATTTGGTCACATCCCTACAGATACCAATAGAATACTGGCGCATCCCTAATTTTAGTAATATTCTGTTAGGAATGCTGAACTAATAGAATATAATTTTTGACTCTGATTATATTGAAACAACAACTTAGTTGACATACCAGCATTACTGGATTCTCCTGCAGCTCCAGCAAGAGCGTCATCGTCAGAATCACTTTCTTCAGGATCACTGTCATCAGAATCCGTCATTCTGATCTCATCTTCAATGAAAAATGAAATTCAGAACATGAAAAACATCTACATCTGCATTCAGAAGTCAAATAACACAATTACACCCCATTTGTGAAACATGCCAAATGACACTACATCCTACAGTGAACACAAGACATATTTCAGAGATGAGTATCCTTAAACCTCCCTGTGAGTGTAAAAGACCCTCTGTGCAACCCACACTAAGATGGACGTACCTTCAATCTCAATGTCATCAAGCGATTTGCCTTGAAGATTAGGAAGGCAGCCCTTTTCCATGGCTAACAGTAGCTTTGATATTTTAGCAAGCTGAGTAGTGGCTTCTGGCAGCCTATAATAGTCGCGGTGGACGCGGATGTCATGCCCTAAGAAATCGGCGACCTGATCTAACTCATTGTTTTTCAGGTTTAGGATTTGTGAGAGAGTAGCCACGTGCTTGCGCAGGTGAGTTGATCTGAGAAATTCTGGATTCTGAGCTCCACATTCACTTGCATACACTCTGAGGGAGTCCTGGCCTCTGTAGTGACTCTGGCAGTTTGGCCGAGCAAACAAGAAAGCATTAGTGTCCAGCACTCCACACTCACTTCTCTTGCTGACCAGCAGCGTCAGGGCATCAACCATATCAGGCGGGAGAAGTACAGCAACCTTTCTTCCCCTCTTCCCCCTGATCTCAACGCGACTAAAATGGCTGCAGAGTTTCTGCTCAAACTTGCTCAGGCCCATGGCAACATCATCATGGAGAGAAGTGCCGTCCCTTTCATTGAAGCCCTTCAGCGACATTTTAGAGACCTCTCCCGCGCGTCTGCGGTTGAACACAATGATTCTGGCGAGTGTTGCTTTGGCCAGTTCTGCATAGCTTTGAGGAGAGGATTCTGTCTCTTTTAGTTTCTGAAAAGCCGTATGCGCAGTCTTCTCAAGGAACCGATGAAGGGACTGGACATCCTGAGTGAAGGGAAGTGTTGATGGCTTGTTAAATTTGGCCTCATTCAGTGTGACCAAAGCAGTGTGTGAGATCATCTCAGACCACTTTGAGGAGTAGAGCTTTTTAAAGGTCTCTGTTGACGCAATCAGTTCCTTGTCTTCAGACATCAGTGCTCGGCAGTGAATGATTTCGCTAATCTTATTCAACGAATGCCCCAGTTTTAGAGCAAGGCTTGGGCTTTGGTAGCAGTGACTCTCATCATCATAGCCGGACACAATCTGAACCGCTCGAATGAGTCTATGAAAATTGGCAGGCTTCACAGCTTCTTCAAGACTGTATACTGAAAACTCTCTACGCAAAGTCAACAACAATCTCGCAACTTCGCGGAGTTTTTGTCGAATGTACTCAAATTTGGTAGGGTCATGTCCATGTTTGTTAAAGAAAGACTGTGCAAGCTGAAGAATACTCAGGTCATTTTTGACAACAGCGGAAATGTCATCCTGCTTCATCACACCTAAGAGTTTCCAAACTCCTTGAGAAATGTGCTGACTGTATGAAGACTCTGCCATAGATGCCAGGCCCAAAACTCTCCTCCTCCCTTGGTTTTCACTGTCAGCTGCTGGTTTTGAGGAACATCGCCTCAAATGACGCCACAGATCTCTCCGTACAAACATCCCTTTGCAGTACATGCAATGCACAAACTGCTTTGAATCACACTTTCTTTTTGGTGCCCGTTTTATTTTAAGAGCCCCCTCTCCACACTGTAAAACATCTGTGTTATGCTGAAAGTTGCCCTTGTTCCTGAGCTTTTGCAGCATTGCTTTACGTTCTTTCGAGTGAACCGGGAGTGACAGAGCCTGCGCAACTTCAACTTCATCCTTATGAGTTTTCAAATGGCGCGCTAACTTGGACTGTGGTTTCCCGCAGATGTAACAATAATTCTTACTATTTGCTGAACAGGAGATTTTTGCTGACTGCACACACTGATCTTCTTCAGCCACGCTGCTTTCCCTCTCTTCCTCTCTCAACGTAGCTGTGCTTTTTGCATTCAAAAGCTTCTCACTACTGTCCTTTCTATTGTGTGATTGGGGTGATATAAGCACATCTGTTGACCTGCGTAACACTGAGCCTTGCTTTCTGGGAAGGTGATGTTCACCAGAACGGTCTGAATCACTGTCTGTCTCAACATCAGTCAACTGCTCCTCATGGCAAAGTAAGTCAGACTCATCATACACACTTGCTGCTTCCCTGGCCTTTAAGTCTCCTTTTCCTTTGCCCTTAGACACATTCAGGGCAGTTACATCTGATCTCTGAGGTTCACTAAACTTAGAGGATGCTGCTTCCTGTATATCTGAGAGGAGATTAGCTTGATCGTAACTTGCTGGTCTTGTTGTCAACTCATCTGAACTGTCTGACTGATTGTCTGACTCAGACTCTGGTATATATTCCTCATCTGACAGCTCATCTTCCTCTGAACTTACTTCCTATTGTCAAGATATTTATGATTAATTTACAGAACCGATAACTCATAAAAATAAGGAACAAAGTCATAGAATCAAATATTCTCTTACCCACGATGACTGGTTTCCATTCCATTCATGAAGCTTCGAATAGCAGGACTTGTGCCAAAAACTGGAGCACACTATGAGAGAAATGCCATGTGTCAGGACATGTTCAACTGCTAACATGGGATTCTATGCCTAAACATAGAATAAAGGTGAAAACAATATTACAGCCCTATTATTGTTAATGGTATTACATATCTGTGCATAAACAATCATCCGATATCTCCTACTGATCACACACTTCAACAGTTATACAAATTTGAGCTGAATTCATAACATAAATTAGTGATACTAAAATGAATTAAGACACATCATGCTGCATATAGAACAAGACACCATACTAACATTTGCATCTCAGGCCAATCCATTTGAGTGCTGCTACAGGTCCCACGCATTCAGCACATTTGTCCATGCTTGAGATTGTTGAAGTGACCACAACATGTTTGCAGACCTGTGAAGAAAAAACATCAGTGAATGTGAAATTACAGCAAAAAAGAAAGATCCTAAAACATGCATGTGAAACTACGTTACGAGCTACACTGTCTTTCAATAATCATTTAATGTATTTTTAGTGACAGTGAAGTTGTGGTCATTCAGTTAATAAGATCACTTACAATCATTAAAGAACATTTACATTACAGACCTTAAAATGTCTTAATAGATTACTACTAATCTTTATTTAGACCAGGGGTGCCCAAACTCAGTCCTGGAGGGCCAGTGTCCTGCAGAGTTTAGCTCCAACCCCAATTAGACACCTGAACCAGCCAATCAAGCTCTTTCTAGGCATACTAGAAACTTCCTGGCAGGTGTGTTGAGGCAAGTTGGAGCTAAACTCTGCAGGACATCGGCCCTCCAGGACTGAGTTTGGGCACCCCTGATTTAGACATTGACTAATATTACTGGATATTACTGAAAACAGATCATTAATTAAATACTATTCCTAAGTATATCACAGCCCATGCAGAGATGGTCTTCAGAGCATTCACTGTTGCACTAATAACAGTTCACCCGAAACATGTGAATACCTCCTTAACTCCTTCAGCAGGGGCACAAAAGCTCTGCTCCTCATTTAACACATGCTCTTTGACAGGTGACATCTGAAAACAATGAAAAAAGCAAGGCTCATGTAGAGATGATTTCTTACAACATCAATCTAGCATTTTCTAAAATTATGCAATGCGCATTTTATTACCTTCTCAACACAGTCCTGATCCAATGGTAACTGGTCCTTCTTTGGAGCCACCTTAAATTAAGGAAATGGAAATAAAAAATAAATACTGCAGACAAAGGATTCAGGGATTGTCCAAATGTATAATGAATGACCTTTTCCAGTCTGATCACTGACAACATGAAATAATTTTTTTTATAAATAAATCAAATTCACAATACCTTCTCTACGTCTCTGACTTCTGACAGGGCCAGAGTGTGGACTTCAAGAGTGGATGGTTCAACCTCACTATGAACCTAGAAAATATTAAATTAGACATTTGTAACATTGATTGAGACAATAAATGTGTGCATGAAATACTGATTTAAAACTGATATAAAACTAAAAATGAAAATAATATAATTATAAAAACAAACAAAAATAAAATCACAATACCTTCTCTACGTCTCTGACTTCTGACAGGACCAGAGTGTGGACTTCAAGAGTGGATGGTTCAACCTCACTATGAGCCTAGAAAATATTAAATTAGACACTTGTAACATTGATTGAGGCAATAAATGTTTGCATGAAAAACTGATTTAAAACATAGAAAATTAAAAATGATAATAAAAAAAAACACAATTATAAAAACAAACAAAAATAATTCACAATACCTTCTCCACGTCTCTGACTTCTGACTGGGACAGAGTGTGAGTGGAAGGTTCAACCTCACTAAGAGCCTAGAAAATATTAAATTAGACACTTGTAACATTGATTGAGGCAATAAATGTGTGCATGAAATACTGATTTAAAACATAGAAAATTAAAAATGATTAAAAAAAAAAAATTATAAAAACAAACAAAAATAATTCACAATACCTTCTCCACGTCTCTGACTTCTGACTGGGACAGAGTGTGAGTGGAAGGTTCAACCTCACTAAGAGCCTAGAAAATATTAAATTAGACACTTGTAACATTGATTGAGGCAATAAATGTGTGCATGAAATACTGATTTAAAACATAGAAAATTAAAAATGATTAAAAAAAAAAAATTATAAAAACAAACAAAAATAATTCACAATACCTTCTCTACGTCTCTGACTTCTGACTGGGACAGAGTGTGGACTTCAAGAGTGGATAGTTCAACCTCACTAAGAGCCTAGAAAATATTAAATTAGACATTTGTAACATTGAGAATAAATGTGTGCATGAAATACTGATTTAAAATATAGATATAAAATTATTTCATAATCTTGCTTATATATTTTATCAATGTAATATACAAGTAAGATTACAACATTTCAAATCAATTTCAATATATAAGTGTTACCCAAGATAATGTTCATTTTTTTTTTTTTTTTTTGCACTGCATTACATGCACGTTCATCCCAGTATGTCAGGTTGTGTGTATGTTAAAACCTGTGCTATGAGGAACCTGTTTCATGAGGACCACATAAGAACATGTTCTTGACTTGACTGAAGAGTCACGGTTTTGTTAGTTTGACAAAGGTCTGGTCTATTAGTATCCTTATTATTACCGGGACATTGGTAACTAGACAAATTTGGACAGCACCCTTAGTTCAAGCATTTCTGTGTATGAGAGAAACGGTGGTTATTTGAGACACAGCGTCTGCATTAGATGTACAGCATGTGGCCAAGGCTCACTTTTTACACCCACAATAATGCAGCAAACAATGTTCACATCTGTTTCTAAGAGACAATGTAATCTGTTCTACTCTTTAAGGACTAACACAATTATTACAAGAACTTTTTGGATACCTTCATAGCTGCTGTGCCTTGTTCAGAGTTCTTTAGACACTGACTCTTCTCAGTTATCATCTGAAAATAAGTTGCGAATAAATTAATATGCAATCTTGGAGAAAGTTATTTAAATTAAAAAAGCAAAAAAAATTAATATAATGTGACAAAAATATGATAAAACTGCACAATACTGCCTGAAAGTCAATTTCAAACAAGGCTTTTTAGCAACTTCTATTACAATATACATAATCTAAAGATAACAATTATAAGTTTTCAATATCATATATGGCCACAATGAGCTGTGAATGATCCGTGTTAAGCCTAATATTTCACAACCATGCAGCCCAATGTCATGGTAATAACTAGGGTCTTCAAATACCAGGCTTTTTTCAAACAAATGACACACTGAGATTCTTCAATCAAACATCAGGAACATGTTCTTATGATGGTCCTCATAAAACACGGTCCTCGTAATACAGGTGTAAACATACACACAGGAACATGTTCTTATGATGGTCTTCATAAAACACGGTCCTCGTAATACAGGTGTAAACATACACACAGGAACATGTTCTTACGATGGTCTTCATAAAACACGGCCCTCGTAATACAGGTGTAACCATACACACAGGAACATGTTCTTATGATGGTCCTCATAAAACACGGTCCTCGTAATACAGGTGTAAACATACACACAGGAACATGTTCTTAGTAATACAGGTGTAAACATACACACAGGAACATGTTCTTACGATGGTCTTCATAAAACACGGCCCTCGTAATACAGGTGTAAACATACACACAGGAACATGTTCTTAGTAATACAGGTGTAAACATACACACAGGAACATGTTCTTAGTAATACAGGTGTAAACATACACACAGGAACATGTTCTTACGATGGTCTTCATAAAACACGGCCCTCGTAATACAGGTGTAAACATACACACAGGAACATGTTCTTATGATGGTCTTCATAAAACACGGCCCTCGTAATACAGGTGTAAACATACACACAGGAACATGTTCTTATGATGGTCCTCATAAAACACGGTCCTCGTAATACAGGTGTAAACATACACACAGGAACATGTTCTTAGTAATACAGGTGTAAACATACACACAGGAACATGTTCTTACGATGGTCTTCATAAAACACGGCCCTCGTAATACAGGTGTAACCATACACACAGGAACATGTTCTTACGATGGTCTTCATAAAACACGGTCCTCGTAATACAGGTGTAAACATACACACAGGAACATGTTCTTACGATGGTCTTCATAAAACACGGCCCTCGTAATACAGGTGTAACCATACACACAGGAACATGTTCTTATGATGGTCCTCATAAAACACGGTCCTCGTAATACAGGTGTAAACATACACACAGGAACATGTTCTTATGATGGTCCTCATAAAACACGGTCCTCGTAATACAGGTGTAAACATACACACAGGAACATGTTCTTATGATGGTCCTCATAAAACACGGTCCTCGTAATACAGGTGTAAACATACACACAGGAACATGTTCTTAGTAATACAGGTGTAAACATACACACAGGAACATGTTCTTATGATGGTCTTCATAAAACACGGTCCTCGTAATACAGGTGTAACCATACACACAGGAACATGTTCTTATGATGGTCCTCATAAAACACGGTCCTCGTAATACAGGTGTAAACATACACACAGGAACATGTTCTTAGTAATACAGGTGTAAACATACACACAGGAACATGTTCTTACGATGGTCCTCATAAAACACGGTCCTCGTAATACAGGTGTAACCATACACACAGGAACATGTTCTTATGATGGTCCTCATAAAACACGGTCCTCGTAATACAGGTGTAAACATACACACAGGAACATGTTCTTAGTAATACAGGTGTAAACATACACACAGGAACATGTTCTTACGATGGTCCTCATAAAACACGGTCCTCGTAATACAGGTGTAAACATACACACAGGAACATGTTCTTAGTAATACAGGTGTAAACATACACACAGGAACATGTTCTTACGATGGTCCTCATAAAACACGGTCCTCGTAATACAGGTGTAAACATACACACAGGAACATGTTCTTATGATGGTCCTCATAAAACACGGTCCTCGTAATACAGGTGTAAACATACACACAATGTGACATACTGGAATGAACATGCATGTAATGTAATGCATAAGAAGTCACTAACATTAACTTGGGTTACAACTGACAAATAACACTTTTAGGCCTGGTTTCACAGACAGGGCTTAGACTCAGCCAGGAGCAGTCCATAGTTCAATTAGGACATTTAAGTAATTTTTATAAACGTGCCTTAGAAAAAAAAAAAAAAACATTACTGGTGTGTATCTTGAGACAAAACAAAAGCACTAACATATTTTAAGATCAATCAGTGCAAGTTTCTTTCAATTGAAACAGCTTAGACTTACATTTTAGTCTGGGCTAGGCTTAAGCCTTGTCTGTGAAACCGGGGGTTAATCTTTACTATAATCCAATAAATCAGAATTGACAGTGTAGAGGTTTCAATACCGTGCATCGCCATGGCCACTCAGAATCACCGTAATCGTAGGTGATCTCTTCACCAGGACAGATGCTCCTTGTTGCAAATAAGCATAAGTGAGGTTTTCCAGCCACAGAGATAGTCTTCATCCTGCTGTTTGGGTTAATATGGTCGTCGTTTACAAGTCGCCCAAGAGAACCGTCATCTCGGGCTGCATCGACACTAAACAAATGACAGACAATATCAGCACTGAAAACTTAGGACCAGCAGAGATCATATTCTTTGTGATGATCACCAATCATTTAAGTCATCAAGCTTTGAGAACACATAACTGATCATTTTAGCAAAACCTGTACTCTTAACCACGGACATGTCCACTGCTACATTTTGAATCATGTAATTTAATTATCAATAAACGTGCATCAAACACTTGTACATACCAGAGGAGTTTTCCGTTGTAGCGAAACTCAAACATGAAAACTTTAAGTGCATCATGATATATCCTTTGCCTCCGCTCATATTCATCTTTGCTTATGAGGTCGCCTCTGTATTCCAGCAGGAAGTCTCCTTTATCAAACTCAGTACAGCTGAACACACCTCTCCCTAAACAACAATAGAGAGGTAAAACCATCACTGAGAACAACACATAATGAACCTGAGACAACTTTATTACACGAGTCACTCTAAAGGCATAGTTCAAGCAAAAAAAAAAAGAAAATTGTCATCATTTACTAACCATCAAATGTTTAGTAATATCTTCTTTTGTGCCCAACAGAAGAAAGAAACTTATAGAGGTTTGAGACAATTTGAGGGTGACTAAATGATGACAAAATCTTCACTTTTGAACTATACCTTTAACTTGGCTCAATCAAAATATTTAACTCACCTTTAAAATCACTGATGAATCTGCCATCAAGCCCATTTTTGTCTTTCTGTAGAAGTGAAAACTGTATGGCCTCCTCCATTGGCTTGAGCTTTCTCCTTCTCCTTTTCACTTCAGCCATCGTTTGATGTGTCTGCTTTAATAATAATAATAATAATAATAATAATAATAATAATAATAATAACAACAACAACTATTGGATTCTATTTGACAATATTAAGTTTGTTTCTTTCAGCTTAAAAAATAATTATGACAGTTCTACTGGGACAGAATATGATGTATACTGACCATATGCTGAATATACTATTTTGCCTGGTTATCTTTGTAAAAGTGCTTTGACAATCTGTATTCTATAAAGCACTATACAAATAAAGGTGTCTTTATTTATTTTGCACAGTAAGTTTTCATAAGTAATAAGTAATAATCTCCTTAAACCAAGCCGAACAGTAGTAATATTTAACAGAACTGGCATGTCAGGATACTGTACTGAGTGGAAGCCCCTCCCCTTCACAGACTGTAGTCATGACAACACATTATTATGATGGCTAGACTATGCTATTACAGTTACAGTTATACTGTAAACGAAAATAAGTTAAAACTGACAAGCACTGCTGATTCTCGTCCGAAGTAACTATTAATAGAC